>ML824489.1:13616-67413 GCA_009831015.1 Picea engelmannii | reverse complement strand
TTTTTAGCTCATAATGACTTAAAAGCGTTGTTAACTCTTGTTAGCTCAATGTCACTTTTCGAATATAACACCTATGACTGGGGTGACCTCTAGTAAAGCGTTGTTAACTCTTGTTAGCTCAATGTCACTTTCTGAATATAACACCTGTGACTGGGGTGACCTCTAGTAAAGCGCTATTAACTCTTGTTAGCTCAATGTCACTTTTCGAATATAACACCTGTGACTGGAGTGACCTTTAGCAACCCTGTTTACCCCTCTTTGGCCCTAGCTATAGTCTAACGGGGTGGTTTAGACCATTAAGCCTCTTCTTCTGGAGCTCCTATTTGCAAAGGGACATTACAAATGTGGCGTTGGTAGCTTATCTCTGAGAAGAGATGTGGACCACCAATTTACCTGTTGGAGGGTTTCTTGGAGTAGATTTGAGGGTTTCTTTTCTACGTACGACTGCTTGGACACCAAATCCAAATATGTGAAATTTATTTGTTGTTGTATGACTGCGTGGACAACATAAGCAAGTCAACAGAGTCATATTAGGTGGGCACAAGTCAATATATCTGACTTTTGCTCTTGCCAAAGGGATCGTAGGTGCGATGAGAATCCACTTTGGCCCTATTTATGAGGGACCCGATGATGTGAAAAGGTCAAATAGGGATCGAACACTTACATGAAATTAGGTATGGATCAGACCATACCCCTTATACTAATTTCTATCTCCATGACTCAAGAAACATCATCTAGATGCACTAGGTCAACCTAACCAGCTCCCAAGGGAAAATTCTTCCTCAGAGAGGTTCAATTTACCATTGTACGACCACGTTTTCTCGTTGATTTTGTCGACTTTATTAGTGGGAAGGTGATTTATTTGTTGGGTGCCATGATCTGAGGGTTATCCTTTCTTTTGACATACGTACAACTGTGATTTACCCACTTGTGCATATGGCTATTCCCTCAAGTTCCATATCCGAGTGCTTTTATTTCAGATCAAGCACTATTGACACAACCACATGGAGTTGTTATTAATATTGCATATCTAGTGCTCAAAGATCTTAGATCTATTTTGCAGACTATTCTTTTGCCACAAAAACAATGATTTGGGACTCTTATTGCACATATTGGATCCTACATATTCAAGATCTGTAGTTGGTTATTTCTCTCAATAGGGGAAACAAGGGTTTGTCATAGATATACAACCTTTCCATTCTGATCTAAAACTACATAGGAATATATTCATCTTCTTTGCTCTGGTCTGCATTAATTTTCTTGCATTAGTTTTTGTTTCTCGGCTTTGATAATCATGACTTCATAGGTTGCTTCAATTCAAGATTTAGTTGGCACCAACTATCTTGTTTGGAAGAGAAAGATGATTGACATTCTTAGGGGAAATAATATCTACCCTAGTCAATGGTGCAAGCATGAAACCAACTGATGCCAAAGAATTAGTTGCATGGGAGGATCACTGTGAATAGGAAAGAGGTCTTATTGGGAGATTTGTCTCAGATAGTCTACAGGTACATATCGAAGTTGAATGTGACCCTGCCAAGGTATATAAAACTTTAGCTTCTTTGTATGAAAAGACTGATGATGTCCCTGCTTATTATCTTGAGAAGAAAATTCATGATATAGATCTGAAAGAATTTGACAAAATTGATTCCTTTCTTTCCTAGTTAAAGACTTATAATGAGAAGCTTAACAATTGTGGTAAGGAATATAAGAAAACTGATATAATTCTCATTATTCTTCTAGAACATAAATTTCCTTCAATTTATGATATGTTCATACAAACTTGGAATAGGGCCATTGAAATGTCTAATGGAACTGTGAAACCTACTTTTGAAAAGTTTTGCAAATGATTGATTTGTGAATAGGATAATTTGATCTCATTAGGACAATTGGTCACTGGAAAATCCCATTTGGAACACACTAAAAAGAATCCATATAAAGTTTCTAATAAGAATACCAAGTCTCATGATGCTAGTACTTCCAATCAAACTTGTAATGATGCTCATGTAGATGCTTCAAAGAAGAAAGTATGGAAACCCTGCGAGCATTGTGGAAAAACCATTCACGCTGAGAATAATTTATTTAAGAGGCGGAATGAACGGAAAGCCTCCAAGGAATAATAGGTAGCTCTCAGTGCCTATACAATTCACTTAGGTAACTCTTCTTCTTATGTGGAATTGATTATGGATTCAGGTGATTCTAATCATATAACTGGTACTACTTCATTATTCACCTCTTATGACAACAATAAACACACAACTAAAAAAAATTCTATAAGCGATGGTAAACCACTTTCAATAGTTGGTTCATGTAATATTCAGGTTCCTAATGGTTTATTGGAATATGTTTTTCATGTTGAAGGCATGATCATAAATCTCCTTTCTATTTACCATGCTTGTAAAAAATGTTATAAGTTTGAACCATGGCCTGATAGATATGTTATGAAACATATCAAAAACAATTTCAAGATTGTTTCATCTGGTCTGGTTAATCATGAACAAAGTTTGTTTAAATTCACTGATTTTACTTCACCTAACAAACAACCATTCTATTCTTATGTTGCACATGATGATGGAAAAAGTAAGTTGTGGAATGAGAAGTTAGGTCATTTGAACTATGGTAAAATGAAACTTTTGTCTAAAATGGTACATGGATTACCTATAGTTTCTTCCACTAAAGGTGTTTGTGAAGGTTGTGTCCTCGGTAAACATCACAGGGAAAAGTGTGATAAGGATAAATCTTTCTGTGCCGGAGAAAAAATGTAGCTAGTTCACAATGACAAGTGTGGTCCTCTTGAGACTCCTTCATTATGAGGTGATGTCTACTTCATTACCTTTATTGATGATTACAATAGGAAGACGTGAGTTTATTTCTTGAAACATAAAAATGAAGCTTATGTTGTTTTTCAATAATTTAAAGCCCTAGTTGAAAAACAATATGATAAAGGAATCAAGACTCTTAGAATTGAAAATGCAGGGGAGTACACTAAGCATGAATTTGTAGCATATTTATCGAAGCATGGAATCCAACATCAAAGGAAATCTCCTTACACACCCCAAAAGAATGGGGTTTTCGAAAGGAAAAATCATACCTTGGTTGAAATGGCCAGATGTATGCTTTATTCAAAAGGATTACAAAAAATATTTTGGGATGAAGTTGTTTGTTGTGATAACCATATTTTGAATAGGGTTCCTACTAAGGAACTTTTGTAGTTTACTCTTGAAGAAAAGTGGACTGGAAGGTGACCAAATATTAACGATTTCAAGATATTTGGTAGTGAATGTTGGGCACATATCCTAGATGAAAAATTAAAGAGGTTTGAGACCAAATATCACAAGTGCATATTTGTTGGTTATAGTGAGGATTCTAAATCTTACAGGTTGTCTGATCCATCCAAATAAGATGTTATAATTCAACGAGATGTCCATTTCAATAAAGGATCTCCACCACATGATTTTTCCAAACTTCGTGTTACCTTGCAATTGCCTCAATCTTTAGTTGAAGCCATGTCCATTCCTCCTTCTTCAAGTATTGGGCATGGTATAGATCCTGATTCACCTACTTGTTTCAGTGATCCACCTAAATTTTCTAAAGATACCAAAGTTGTTCTAGTTTGGGCATGTAAGACACTTGATTATGCAGGTTATGAGATTGGTGATCCATCCAACACTCAAAGGACTAGATATGATTTTTCTCTGATGGAAAAAGTGTTAGTCATAGATGATGCCCCCACTTATGTAGAAGCTAAAGGAAAACCAGAATGGGAGAATGTAATGGCTGTTGAATATGACTCTTTGATGAAAAGTAATACTTGGAATATTGTTCCACTTCCTGTTGGTAATAATCTTGTTGGTTGCAAATGGATTTATCAAACAAAGTTCATTGTAGAAGGATATATTAAAAAGCATAAGGAACAATTGGTTTCTAAAGGATTTCATCAAAAAGAAGGTATATATTATATTGAGACATTTTATCCTATTTCCAAAATGAACACCATCAGAACCATAATTTCTCTTGCTGCATCTTTTCAATGGGAAATTCAATAAGTAGATGTCAAGAGTGCATTTTTAAATGGTAATCTTCATGAATAAATTTATATGAAGCAACCACCTAGTTTTATCTCCTCAAAAACTTCAAGTTTGGTATGCAAGTTGAACATGTCTTTGTATGGTATTAAACATGCACCCATGGCTTGGTATGAGAAAATTGATACTCATTTCTTACATAGTGGTTTTAGGCAGTGTCAATATGATCCAAATATGTATGTAAAATTCTTTGATGACGTTGTGCTCATTGTTTTTATTTATGTGGATGATCTAATCTCATAACATCCCCACTATAAGCCCCCATTTAATTAATGCTCATGTAGATATAATGTGGCTATGGCTAAGCGATGTAATATGTGAATTGTATTTCCATGTTTTATTAATAAAATGTGATGTCAGCTGCTAAGGGGACATGGAAAAGAGATGGGGGATGAATTAATAAAAAATAGGGGGGAGTGTCTAGGATAATGGCCAAGAAGGGTTCAAGGGGGAATTACCCATGTATATTAATTCAACTCATTTTCCTAAATTTGCTATTTGTATATGAACCTTGTAATTTATGATTGAGTTTTCCCAAAGCCAATCATTGAATACATGTAAGAGGGTGGGTGTGAGTAGTCACATCCCAAAGTTATTGAGAACATGGGGCTTGAGTACAATCATATTGGGGAAGTGTGTGAATCAAACAAGGAATCCAAAGGAGAGAAATTCATATGGGTTGGGGCAACAAATTTAGTTAGTCAAGTTTTGTGCATGAGGAGAAATGAGAGAGAATGACAACAAGATTGGAGTTGGTGCAGCCATGGAGGGTGAATTCTAGAGAAATTTGGAGTGTATTTGGAGATGAAAATTGAAGACTTGGGTTGTTAGGCGTGAAGAGTGAAATTTTGGGTGAGTTGCACTATAACAACACATGTTTTCTATTGGTTTTACTGGCAGTTTTCCTAGCAACAAGATTCCTTGAGTTCCCAACTGAGAGATTTCAGGTTACTTGTGCTAGAGAGACCGTGATAAACGAATGGGACACCCGAGGGTCTGATATCAGTGAAGGGTTACATTCCTTGGGTTGGGCAAGTCAAGAGGAAGAAAGACGGTGGAAAAATCAGGATAGTTGTAGAAAGATATTAGTGGGTTGTTAGTTTTTATGAGATGTCAGTGGACTGTGAGAGACCACCCTCTTTTGTGGATTACTAGCCTCAACTTGGGGGTGACTGGCTGTTGATATTTGGAACAATCAATTTATGGTTGGGTGGAACGTCCATCCCAAGTAGCTAGTTGCACAACTCTTGTTTAAAGATAAGTGTTTTATCTTGTTGTTGTGTTATTTACATGTGTTATTGTTGTGCATGAACTCTGTGTATTTGAGAATGATTTATATGCTGTTGTAATGAAGTTTATTAGCTTCATTCATGTCTATTTTAGTATTCTTTAGATGCATCAATGCAATGGCAGTGAAAAATAGTTATTTTTTGTTTGTAATTTGTGGTTCAAAGCTACAAGAAATCAGTTAGCTGTAATTGAATTTAATTAGTTAGCATAGTTTTTATTTTTATGAGTATTTCACATAGTAATGTCCCTTCGTTGGGCCGGGGGACGTTACATTATGGTATCAATGCATCTGGTTCAAACACTGGGCTTGGATGGGATCGAACTAGAGTGAATTGGTGAAATTTATTGTTGCAGATTTTGTCCGTGACTGGTTGGGGAAAAAAACAGAGAAGAACATAGAGGAATCGCCAATTTCGTGAGTGAGATCCAGGTTTAATGACTCCATAATGTTTAAGAGGTTCCATGGTACCAAGCGGTAAAGCTGTAGATAGAAATTCGACCTGGAATGGTCGAAATTTGAGTTTTAATGGCCACCTATAGAGTTGTAGGCAGTTTGGTGATTCAACAACCGAGATCACATTTGATCTCAAGATCACTAACAAATATTTGCCTTGATAAATTTAAAAAAACCATAAGATTTCATCCATTTGAAAGGTTGGTTAAATCAACGACCATGATTCGTTTCGGGGGTTTTGAAACAGGTGAGATCAATGACCCAGATTCACCTAGGTTTTTATCAAAATTTTCTAAGTGCGAGGTTCTACAACATAATCCACTGACAATCGATGGTTAGATAAGTGAGTTTGGTGAAGTGTTGGAAATTTTCCAAGAGAAAACGTCGATGGCCAATGGTCGATGGATGGGTGTGGACAAAGTTGAGCAAAGTTGATATGATCAACGTCCACGCTCATTTTCGAGTGGTAGATCGACAATCTAGATCAATTGGAGTTTTGATCGAAATTTTTCTAAGTAATGAAGGTCACCAACAAATTTTGCCGATGGTCGATGGTTGACTCGAAGAGTTGGACAAAGAGTTTGGTCGGCCATAAGACATCTCTGACTTTCGATGGCCGATGGTCGGGGGTTGGTTAAATCCATCGAAGTGTTATCAGTTGCCGATGGAAATCACTGATGGTCGATGGGTCGATGGTTGAAGGTCGACGGATTCGGCATAGTGTTTTAAATCATGCAAGAGAATTTTTTGATGACTGATGCACCAATGGTTGGGTATTGATTGAATTCATCAAAGTGTTCGGGTCGTCCAAGAGAATCGGTCGATGGTCGATGAAGGAAAGAGGATGATGACATCATCATCCACGTGTCATGCTACATCACCCAAATTGACACCTTAGGATGACATGTCATTCCACGTCAGCATCCACTTGTCATGCCACGTTAGAAATTTCCACGTCAACCAACAGAAGTGGTTGATGGGTCTATGGTCAGGTCGACCGATTTGGGAGAGTATATTCGATAGTCATCGGGGATCGTCGATCGATGATTGGCCAATAGTCGGGCATCGCCCAAATTGGTGGGGAGTTCCATTTGCCAATGAAGGTCACTGATGGCCGATGGTTTAGAGATTGAGTGCAAATCAATTGTTGGGGAGTTGGGTCGATGGTTGATGGTCGCATCGACAGATTGGGAAAAGTGTCGCACACGTCCAAAAGAAAGTGTCGATCGTCGATGGCCGATGGAGTGAGATAAACTATAGTTGTTTCTCTTGATTTGAGCTCAACAATTAAGATTTAAATGGTTGTTACAGTAGTAAAACAATCAGTTTTATGTGAAAATTTTGGGGTTTTGAAGGTCATTAACTTGCGGGGCATTTTTGAGGCCCTAAACGACGTTTTTATCCATTCAAAACCCAGGAGAAAAGAGTGTACCAAGGTACACAATGTCTTTGTAGTTCAAATAAAAGGTTACTCAGAGAGAGCTATCTGATGAGCTAAATAGTTCACAAAACATAACTTGTATGAGAAAGTTACAACCAAAATAATGAGGGTAAAATTTTGGCACCAGATTTACTTCGAGAGGGCATAACTCCATGCTCATAAGTCCATTTGGGGCACAGGAGTAGTCGAAGGAAATATTGTGACCCATAGAAGCCATAGGTGGAGTCAAATTTTGGTTATGGGTACCTAAAAATGTGCAGGAAGAGAAATAAGGCACCTACAACATACATGAGTAAATTGGGTAAAACAACCTAAACATCTCCAGACCATAATTTTTAGTGCAGAGCTCAGATTTGAGAAAATGAACAGTTGATGGAAAGGTATTGAGGAGTAGAAGAGATATATCAACCTAGAATTTTGAATTGGGAAATACATTTTATTAGAAATTAATAAAGAAGATTTCTATAGTAGTAAAAGAGTGGAAATTGCAACATGTAATTGTTGTAAATTTTTGCTCAGAACTCAGATTGAGGCATGGATACAACCGTTGGATTTTTTTTTAAGAGAGGAAAACATCTAAGGAATCAAAATTTCAATTTGGTGCATTGTTTCCTTCATAAATTGATGAATAAATAACCTGTATTCTAATGGATGGAATGTTTTATGATATGCATGTTTCTAACAATAATTATTACATGAACATTTCTTGCAAAGTTAAAGGTACAAGAAAGCAACTTTGGTTCTTATATGAGGACTAAAGTTATGGAAGATGCTCAAGGATTTTACATCCACGAGGAAGAAATCATAGGTATGCATGTTAGCATTGATAATGTTGAGACATAGTCAAATGGAATAAGAGATAGGCATCAGCCTGTCACTATGAGAATCCTGCATATGGAAGTGCAGATCTATAGGGATGATAATGAAAGAATCATGAAGACTCAAGAAGAGATACTTCAAAGTTTGAACATGTTGCATAAGAAAGTTAACACAGACTCTGGCACCAAGAAAGCATCTAGTGCTAGACAAGTGTCAGCATCAAGATCCCATAGAAAAAGGGATTATCATGGAAATGATATTCAAGAAGCATGAGCATGCACCATCATTCTCCAAAGAAATCCACAAAAATAACTCATGAAAGTTCAGGGCCAGGGAGAAACCCAAGTGTGTCTCATATTCATAGGTAAAGAAGAAGGCTCGAGGCATACATCTTGCAAGGTGAACTCAGGAAGATCAAACCATCAAAATTCAATGGTGAGCATAGGAAAGGAGAAGAGGCAGAGGCCTAGCTGTTGGAAATGAAGAAATATTTCCAGTTGCATGATTACCCCTCTCAGGTAGAAGCTATAATTTCCACCTACCATTTGCAAGGAAAGGAAACCATGTGGTGGGATCAACTAAAGAAATCTAAGAACCTTGATGAGAAGAGGATCTCATGGAGGTAGTTCAAAGGATATTTCCAAGAGGAATATTTGTCTGATCATTACTATGAAACAAAGATGAAAGAGTTCTTTTAACTCAAGTTGGGAACCATGATAATGGAGGAATATGAGAAGCGGTTTTTTGAATTGTTGAAGTATGTTGACTTCATCAAGGATGAGAAGTCAAAATCCAAATGTTTCTAAGTGGGTTACCCTCCTTCTTCAGTTTCAAGATCTAATATGATAACCCAAAGACTTTGGAGAATACCATAAGGAGAGAAATGCATCTATATGAGTAGAGCAAAGGAAGGTCAGTGTTCCAAAAGGCCAGGAATAAAAATATGAAAGGGAAAAATGATCAAAGGAAGAAAGGTTTTAAGCCACCTCTAACACCCCTATTTCCCCCAGTTTGTAAATATTATTATTGTGAACAAGACTATGGACGACTCTGTCATATGAATGTTGGAAAGACAATGAACATTTCTTAAGAAGGTGATGTATATATTATGTTATTTAGCAAAAAATAAATTTTGGTATGATTGCTGAAAGAGGGTTGCCAATGTAGATCTTGATGCATGAGAGGGGATGGTAAGGGGAACCAATAATGGTTGAGATGACCCCTGCCATGCCGATACTCTGCTGGATATAAATTGCTCAGACCCAGAACAATATTTTGGCCCATAAAATTTAATTATCAGTCAGGTTGGTAGTTGGGAAGTCTTCCTCAAGAGTCAATGAGGAGATGGGAAGAGTACCCATCTGGAAAATTCTTTATCTAACCCACAAAATATTGTTGGGGAAGGAAGGAAAATTCATGGGAAGAGGGAAGAAGTAGAAGAAGAGAGGATGCACGAATGGGTCCGAGGACCATTCGAGAAGAAGTAGAGTGTGCAAGGTTCTCTGGTTCTAAAGATAACTAATAAAATAATATGTTATGGTATAGGAACACTTGGGAAATGTTTTCTAATCAAGTTGATAAACATAGTTGTAGTGATTTAGTGAGAGATCACAATAGACTCCCTTGCTTGGTGGATAGAAAATTGGACTGCCAGGTTCCTGTGGGAAAATGAGAGTAACCTTTGTCCCTTGCTATTGCTGAGAAAAAGCATAATATTTCTCATGGAATCATGATCTATCTAGGGGGAGGATAGTTGAGGAATACTCCAAGAGAAACTGTGCCTATGGTTGGGTGGAAAATAGCACTCTTTTAAGTAGTTTCCAACTAATTTCAAATTTAAGATAAGTGTGACTCTGATTTTTATATTGTCTTGATTGTTTTGTTGAAATATGTATTTTTCTTGAGCTAGATGATGGCATAATATTTAACCTTGTTTGAATGGAAGAATTTGTGGCTCTGATGGCCTAGCGGCCGGGGAAAATTGAAGTAAAGATTGAATATCATATTTCAGAAATGTTTTTTTTCTTAACTTTGTTTAGAAAAGGAGAAATGTTAGTAATGGGGTTTTAAATGAATTTGGGGCATAAGGATTTGGCCTCCGTGCTGGTTGGAAAACTCTCAAAGGGATTTACCAAGGATCAATTTCACAAATATAGAGTTGGGATAAACCCTACGGGACTACTCCAGTCCTGTCGATCCCTTGAAATTACCTTTTCTCCTATTATAGAATTCGGGCTCTGTAGACGGAAGGCGCTTCCTTCAAACTATTTTCTTTTCCAAGTGATCTCAGGCTCAATTCCACGAACTTAACCAAATCTTGGTTAAGATTTATGAGTGTATCCCTCTAGGGCTTGTCAAAGTCCCATATGACCAAGCTCCTCGAACCCTTCGCTACACTCAAAAGGATGTAAGCTATCCAGGCTTCGGGACTTCGAAGGTCCGAGGCTTCAGGATGATTGAAATTCACAACACTCCAATCCTGTCGAAGGAACCTTGGTGACACGATGATTGGACGATTTTACTGGAAACTGACGGTCTCTTATCCATTATCGTGGGATCCACTTTATCATTAAACAATTACCAAATTTGATCACGGGTATTCTCTTCACTATTGATCATGATCACATATAAAAAGTATAATCTTCTTCGTCGTCCTCTTATGGATCGATGACGAATAGGATACTCGAACCACATACCTCCTCGGATGGTTGGAGGGATTTCACTACTTCGCGAATTCACGACTCATATAATCATGAATCGTTCAACCTCTCTGGAGTATTACCGGTTGAGGGGATCACGAAGTAGTGAAGACTGGATACTTCTAGTCAATGCTCCTACTTATTCTATCCTTTAATTGTTCCTGATTGAACGACCAAAAATGATCTTGAAGGATATTAGATCGACAGTTCGCGTGACTTCAGGAATTCGACCTTCAGGATTTTGAGAACTTGAAGTAGAACACAAATACGCTATGACCCAAAGCCTAGAGTACTTGGTAAGGAGTTCCAGAACTTTGGAACTTCAAAACTTCGGGCTTTCGGCCTTCAGTATTTCGAGAGTTGATATAAGGTGTAACCTGGGCTATGGCCTGAAGGTCGTAGATTACTTAATTATCGAGATTAGGAAATCCCATGATTACCCTTAAGTTACCTTCGTAAGTACCCATGTGGGACCCTCTTTGGGAGTTTGGAACTTCGCGACTCTAGGAGATTCGAGGATATAGGAGGGGTGTTAAACTACGAAGCACCGAAGTTATTTTGTTGTAGTGTCCAATTCCAATTAGACAGGCCCGTGTATGCCATGGTGATGTGGTTTGTTTGGGTAGGTCCATGTGGCATCGTGATATTGGGGGCAAATTAAGTGTGGGACCCCCCCCTTGTCAATTCTAAACCATGTGTTAAGTGAAAATAACTATCATCTGTCATATCTAAGGGTGGATAGAGCTCCACCATAGATTCTGGAGTGGAAAGAGATTTCGGGACTTCGGATCTTCGGGGAATTTTTTGGACCTGCACAAGATTTGGTGAAGGGATGAAGGCTCGATATCTGTGAAGACCCGGGGTGATATTCCTTGTAAACCCTCCTTCCGCAGCCGCGTCACTTCTAGAGAATGACGACATGGGTCATGATAGTGGCATGATAGACGACATGAGATAAGTGATGCCACGTGGCAAAGGGGTGTCCATTGGCCAATGATGCCCCCAAAACTTCATAAAGTCATAACTTTAAAACTAGAACTCAGTTCTGGACAAGGGTATAGTCATTGTAAATTCTTGGTGCGCACAAGGCGATGGTGTCCTCATTCGAGTAATTTAGGGAGTTGTAGGAAAGTGGAAAGTTTATACCTCATCCCTTTAAAAATAATACTTAGGGGGTCAGGTGTGTGACACCACCTTTTTTCAAAACTAATTCCCAAACAAATCAGCAAGGTCAAGCACCCCAAAATGAGCACAAGATTGCAGATTCATTTGGAAAAAGGCCAAGGCAACAACCTGTTCAGTGTTAGGGATGTGAGGGAAATCACTTATATAGGGACTGCCCTCACAAAGGAGAAAGAATGAGGATTGTCCACAACATTCAAGAGGCTAAAACAATAGAAGACATGGGAGGAAGCATGCCAAGGATTTATGCATCCTTGGACAACAACCAAGATGAATATCAATCCCCCATGATTGAAGTGGAAGGTAACATTGATAACCATCCCATAACAATTTTGATTGATTCTAGAACTACCCATAGTTACATAAATGCTAACATTGTTGAAATATTTCACTGAAAAGAAGTAAGCATAAGAAATCTTGGTTAGTTTAGTTAGCCATAGGGGCTAAGAGAAATATCAATGAGATGGTTAAATATTGTCAAGTAGACATGAATAGAATCAACACAAAGGTGGATGTAAACATCATACCATTGGGTTCATATGATTGTCTAATTGGCATGTATTGGTTGGAAAAACAACATATTGTGTTAGACTATTACAACAATACAATCACATGTCTTGATGAAGAATGGAAACAAAGAAAGATTCAAGGCATTCCAAGAGCTGTAGCTATTACAAATATTTTAGCTCTTCAATTGAAGAAGAGTTTCAAAAAGGCATGTCATATTTTTGCAGCTCATATGGAAGAGGAAACCAAAGATAAAGTGGCAAGCATTGAAGACCATCCCATCTTAAAGGATTTTGAAGATGTTTTTAAAGAAATTCCAGAAGTTCCACCAAAGAGAGAGATTGATTTCTCTATTTATTTGGTTCCAGGAGTTTCCCCAATTTCCAAGACACCTTACAGAATGGTCACGCTAGAATTGAAAGAGTTGTAGATGCAACTTGAAGAGTTTTTAAAGAAGGGGTATATACGCCTAAGTGTGTCACCTTGGGGAGCCCCATTTATTTTTGTGAAGAATAAAGATGGAACCTTAAGGTTGTACATTGATTTCAGATAGTTGAATAAGGTCACAATAACGAACAAGTATCCTCTGCCAAGAATCAATGATTTGTTTAATCAACTAAAAGGTGCAAGAATATTTTTGAAGATTGACTTGAGATCAGGTTACCATTAAGTAAGGATAAAAGAAGAAGACATCAACAAGACAACATTCAGGAAAATATATGGGCATTATGAATCCACGGTAGTGCCATTTGGGCTATCAAATTCCTCAACAACTTTATGTGTTTGATAAATGGAGTGTTCAGGGAGTACCTGGACAAATTTGTAATTGTGTTCCTAGATGATATGCTCATCTACTCTAAGTTAGAAGAGGAACATGAGAAACATTTAAGAATAGTGTTGCATGTTTTAAGAGAGCATAAATTGTATGATAAGCTAAGTAAGTGCATATTTTACCAAAATAAGATACTACATGGGGCATATAATTTCAGTAGCAGGGAAAAAAGTTGATCCTAAGAAAATAGAGGCCATTAGAGGATGGACAACTCCAAATAATGTAATAGAGGTTAGTTCATTCATGAGTCTTTTTGGTTATTACCGAAGATTCATAAAAGGATTTTCAAAGATTGCAAGTCCATTCACGCCTTTGCAAAAGAAGGGACTAACGTTTAAATGAACTTCCAAGTGTGAAGAGAGTTTTCAGTAGTTGAAGAAAATATTGACAAGTGCACCAATATTGAGGATTGCAGATTGAAATGAAGATTTTTTGTGTGCACTGATGCATGCAAGGAAGGGATTGATGAATTTCTCAATCAAAAGGATCATGTGGTATGCTATGAGTCTCGAAAACTAAAATAGAATAACATAAATTATGCTATCCATGATCTAGAGTTAGCAACAATTGTACATGCATTAAAAATGTGGATGCATTACCTCATGGGGAAGAAATTCAAGCTAAAGACAAACCACTAGGGTTTAAAACATTTATTTGGACAACCAACACTAAATGTCAGACAAACTAGATGGCTTGAATTTCTGAGCGAATATGACTTTGAAATTAAGCATATAAAAGACAAGAAAAATCAAGTGGATGATGCACTCAGTAGGAGAGATCATGAAGTGCATATTGAAACCATCAACATGTACAAGAAAGAGGTAAAAGATCAAATTATTGTGACAACAAATTCATATCAACATTATTTAAAAATAAAGGAGACATTACAACAAGGTAATTTTTCAGCATAAATTTAATTCTTATGAGTTGAAAGAAGATGTATTTCTCATGCACAAAGGAAAGGTATATGTTCCAAATTCCAGTGAGCTGAAAAATGTAGTGCTAGAGGAAATGCATAATGTTCCATATGTCGGACACCCAAGATATCAAAAAATAATTGCAGTTGTAAGAATCCAATACTTTTGGCTGGGAATGAAAAATGAAGAAACTAATTACATAGCCAGATGTTTAGAATGCCAAAAAGTGAAGACAGAGCATAGACATCCAACATGTTTTCTACAACCATTTCCCATTCAGAATGGAAGTGGGAAGTTGTTAGAGTTGATTTTATTACTAAGCTTCCCAGAATAATAAAGCAACATGATTCCATCATGGTGGTGGAGGATAAATTGACTGAGGAAACACATTTTATTTCAGTAAAGGCTACACACAAAGGAAAAAATATTGCATAAATATATATGAAACAAGTTTCTAGGCTACATGGAGTTCCTAAGGAAACAGTTTCAGATAGGGATCCAAAGTTCACATCCAGTTTTTGTTAAAGTTTGTTCGAAGGCTTTGGAACAAATCTAAATATCAATACAACGTATCATCCAGATTCAGATGGGAAAACATAGAGGACAAAAATGATAATTGAGGACATGCTTAGAATGTATGTGATGGATCGACCAACAAAGTGGGAAGAATATATTCATTTAGTTGAATTTTCCTACAACAATGGGTATTAGGCCTCATTGAAAATGAGTATGTTTGAAGCATTGTATGGTAGAAAATGTAACACACACGTGACTTGGGATAATCCAATAGACAGAGCAATTTTTGGGCCATAATTGTTAAAAAAAATGGAAGAACAAATGGAAAAGATAAAGCATAATTTAAAGGTTGCCCAGGATAGGCATAAAATTTATGAATATAAGAATAGAGTGTTTAAAGATTTTAAAGTTGGAGAACATATTTTCTTAAAATTAAAGGCAAGTAGAAGTTCATTAAGATTAGGAAGTTTCCCAAAGTTGGCAGTGAGATATTATGGGCCTTTTGAAATATTAGAAAATATAGAGCTAGTTGCATACATGCTAGCATTGACTACATCCATGAGAGTGCATAATGTATTTCATGTGTCATTATTAAAGAAATATATTCCTAACCCTAACCACATAATTGATTGGAATGTGATCCAGGTGGAGCACGAAGGGGATTTTCGGGTGGAACTGTAACATCCCAAAACTACATGTCAATTTTTTTTTTTTGTTAAGAACAAAAAGAGAATTTATGATAATCATGAAGTAACATACATACACTACCTTCTCGATTGTTAACATCTAATCCCATGAGTACAATTCCTACACAATTTTCAATGTATTGCATCAAAATTTATTTAGAGATTTGACATTGACTTAGAGATTATTTTTAGTGAAGAAAGGTGTATAAAAATCCTCTTATGTATCCTATTGAGGTTGTAGAACTTGCACAATTCTTATTATGTAGAAGACTAAAATTGTAAATTTATAATCCTTCAATTAATGAATAAATTCATAAGATAAAAACATTATTAACTATTAATATACATTCATTAGATTAAAAGAAACATTAATAAGATCATTAAAATTAAATAAACTAATAATATTATAACTAATGAATACAATCAACTATTATTAATAGTCTAAATACTAATAATATAGTCTAGTAATTAAAATATTAATATAAAAATAATTCTTAAATCAATCCATCAATATTGAAAACCTTGAATAATGACAAACAAGTTGATGTTCCATTTTTTTTATTTTTATATTGGCTATAGATAAGCTATTAATATTATTATACTATTAGCGTACAATCATTATAAATGCTCACCAACTAGTAATAAAATCAAGGATAGGGATAACTATTGTTAGGGATAAATTTAAAGTATTACTCACTCTCCATTTGTAGCTTATAATTTCTTTTAAAAATAAATACAAAACATCTATCGCGACAACTTCCAGACAACGATAATAAGTATTTTCTTACGTAGATTTTACCAAATAGAATCTTGTTTTCTGGGTTAATGGAAAGGATTTTGCCACAAAATTTGTGTTTTCTTTGACTAAAAGTAAACTAAATATCGCGCACACACTTGACAATTGTTTTCTTTGACTAAAAATAAACTAAATATCGCGCACACACTTGACAATTTACCTTTTGGTAATATTTACAAACTTTTATTGTATTCCTTGCAACTTGTGGGTGCTATACCATTCCATCTTCAGAGAGAAAATACACAGAATCTCAGAATATTTTTTTTTTGGTTCAATAATCCATAACATTTTTCCATACAATTGGTTATACGAATTTGGATATGTTTAAAACAAAACGATATTATTGTATATGAAAATCTCAGCTAATGGCTAGGCTTAATGACATAGAAACCAAAGAATGCACATATAAAAATAACGGTTTTGTAACAGATCCTTCGAAATAAACAATGGCAAGGATTTTCCGAAGAACAAGAGATACAATATCAGTAAAGTAATCAAATTATACATGATTTCTATAAATTATATAAATATTTTTTTGTACTTCGTCATTATAAGAACAATCCTCCTTACTTAGTCGATATACAAATACAATATTCAATTAAGCAATGCATATCAATCAATAAATACCTTAACCAAGAATTGTGAATATTGAGGATGATCCTCAACCAGGAGACTTGCGCTACATCTTTCTTTTGCCTGCCAATCCCAATACATAACCGGTACCTCCCAACCAATGCTAGGGATACTCTTCTTCCCCCTTAGCCCCAGGGGTCACACACATAAATGCAGATCTCAACTAGCACAAGATTTTCCTTGCAAGGAGAGACTTCCACCTCTTGTACAAGTTTTCATCCCAACTCACACAAGTAAACTTAGTCAACACAAATTTCAACAACATTCCATTCATCCAACCATAGGGTAATTTCCCTCTTCCTCACCATTATTTCTATAAGAAATTTCACCTTGACACTTGTCATCTCATGCACAATTAACTAATTTTTAATAATTTAATTAGAGATTATTCACCCCCAACACATGTGATACTTTCCCAAAGTTTCACATATTTAATCCCTTTTTAATTTAAATAATTAAGAATTTTCCCTCACACCCACAATTAATTCCTAGATTTCCTCCTCGTTGTCCCTTAGTTCCTCAAATTCTCTTTTATTATGTCCCCTAACTCATTTACAGTTGGATTTTGATTAGGACTCTACTTCTAGATAAGATTAGAGTCTAGATTGACGTAGTATTCTAACTCCATGTTGAATACACATTCTCTCATGAAATGATTTTCTTTTAATTTAAAATTTCTTTTTTATTAATTTCATACACACATTGTGAACATGCCTAAATTTTCTTCTCATTCTCCCTTCACTAGAGTTTATTTAGTCTAAAATCCTTTAATCCATTTTACAATTTTATTTAGTCAAAACATCTAGGCTTAAACTTTTTATTATGTTATTTAGTTTATAACTAAATAATAATTTGTACTCTCTTTTCTACAAGGTCTAAGTATTAAATTTATTTTCTAGGGTCTTCTAGATTTTTATTGACTCACATGTATTGATGTGACGTTCCCTTCAAGACGCACTGACGTGCTTCAAGGGTGCCACTCGCCATTGACTTAGTTTAGAAGTTGTCTGACGCTTGGAGTTAATACTCCACTTGTCGACCTTGTGTGAGACTAAAGGATTACTGAGGAATAATGAATCCTCCTTATTGTGTGCCCCTTAGAAATCTTCGTGAGCTATTGTCTTAGTATGCCCTCATGGTATCATGAACCTCTCAGGAACAAGGTAGTCGTTAACCTTCAGTTCAGGTCACAGAGGGAGTGTTAATAGGCTGGGACAAGGATGATGCCACACCTCTTCCTCATCCATCTGATATCTATGTATGACCCCTTTACTCCATATGTGAGTCGAATTAACAAGCATCAACATGCCTACATCCACTGACAAAGAAAACATTGGTAACTCATATACATAAAATCCATAACTGAAATCAACATATAACACATGCGTAATAAATCAAGTACTCATGTAATAAAAATCAATAGTCCACTCCCTGACTCAATCCAGAGTCCAAGGAAGTCAATCGATGCCATCTGCATCATCACCATATCATGTTTCCTACACACTCATAAAACCTCATCATAATACTTGTCAATGCTATACATTATATAAATAACATATCAATTTCAATTCTAAATCATAACATAAACATATAAACCAAACTGATAATCATAATGTACCATGTTTTAAACCGGATCACTTTCTTGCAAGTGTCCTCACAGAATAAGTCAATGTATGAAATGTAATTAGTAGAGCTGGATGTTACAGGAACCAATACGCATCCTGGATCAGAAAGACAAAGTGCTCAAGAACAAATCCATAGGGCTAGTAAAGTTTAATGGACCTGTTACGGTCCTGTAGATGCTACATGGGAGCATGAAGAAAACATGCAGGCATAATACCCGCAAATTTTTGACAATTTTGAAGAAAATGGAATGCAATACTCCATTTTGAGTAACTAGAGTTATGGAACCACATCTCAGAGCCCTAACCAACTGCGTTGGGGGCCTTGATAAACAAATGGTACATCCCTTGGGTTAGCCTTGATAAATGGATGGTACATCCTTTGGGTTAACCTTGATAAATTAATGGTGCATTCCTTGGATCGATGAGTTGAGAGAAACATGAGATTATGGTTGGAGCTGTTGTTGGAGTTGTTAAATTGCATAATTTTTGTTTCTAAAGTATTGTGATGTAAATTTTCAAATATGTATATCGACATAGAGTGCATCGAGGATGGCACACAATTGTAGGGGAGGAGGAATCTAACATCCCCACTATAATCCCCATTTTAATTAATTCTTATGTAGATATAATATGTGGCTATGACCAACAGATGTAATATGCAAATTGTATTTCCTTATTTTATAAATAAAATGTGATGTCAGCTGCTAAGGGGACATAGACAAGAGATGGGGGGTGAATTAATACACAATAGGGGGGAGTGTATGGGATAATGGCCAAGAGGGGTTCAAATTGAAATTATCCATGCATATTAATTCTATTGATTAATTGGGTTGGTTGTCATTGATGTCAAACCTTGAAGAAAGTATGGTAGCGAATTCTAGTAGCACAATGGTTTGGGTAATGGACCCAAGTTTGTTTGATGGATAATGGTATGAGTTGACTTATTTGTAGGTAATATTATTCCATATGGATAGTACATGTCATTCCATTTCCGGTGGTATGTGGAACGTTACATAACTCCTCATGGTTAGAGAGTTATGGCCATGTGAAGTTGGAGAAAGGTTTGGGTAATGGACTCAAGTTTTTTTGATGAATAATGGTATGTGTTTTGATATATTTGAAGGTAATAATATTCTATATGAATAGTACATGTCATTTCGTTTCCATTGGTATGTGGAACGTCAAATAACTCCTCACGGTTAGAGAGTTATGTCCATGTGAAGTTGGAGAACCCTCATGAGTCATCTAGAAGCCCCAAAATGTCAAAGTAATCAAGTGGTTTAAGAGATTTTAGAAGGTACATAATAAAGTGAAGTGATAAGTGTACTATAAGTCAAATTGAATACAAAATAAATTATTTAAATAATAAAGTTGATAGAGAAATTACTAACTTGACAAGTGGTTAGAATTGGGTTAACCCTAAAATAAGGAAAGTGGATTAAGATGGTTAAAAGGTAACCCTTTGAGGAAACTACATGAAAGTATAAATAAGAAGCAAGGCTCTCTCATTTTAATCACACTTGAGCATATTGAATATCTACAAGTGAATGAGGTAACCAAAGGATATCTAAGCCAAATTTCAGAGGGAAGGTGAAGTAAAGAAGGTCGAAATTCAAGGGAAGATAAATTCTTTTGATAATGCTTTCTAAGGTATGTCATTTACAGGTCATCTTGCCATTTTTGTGATAAATTTTTTGCTAGAATGATTCAGACCGTGAAATTGGGAGGCCATTGAGGAAACATATCCAAGTAGTTGTGATACAAATTTCATGTTGTGGGTCATTGTATTTTTGGAGTTACATGCCGTGGAAAATAGGGTTTGTTGTTAGTCCCGAAACTAGTCTAAAACAAATGTTTTGGGTAAAAATGTCATAAATTATTCATAACAGATTCAAATTTAGTAAGAAAAAATGTATTGGTTAGAGTACAATATGTATTATTATGTGTACCATTTTCATATCCATACAACAAATATTCCATGCCGGGCACACTCTACAAGTTTGCTCTATAGAATAAGCCATAATTCAACACGGTATGCCATTTTTTCTATAACTCATTTTCTGAGAGGTTCCAAGTAGTGAAGTCTTGAGGAATTTCATAAAAGACACTGAAGAACATTGTGTACCATTTTCATATCTTTATTCATTATAGATACATAGTTATGATTATTGCAAGTTATGGTTTTTGACTATTCCAAAATTAGTCACGTGAGACTAAAGTAAAGTTCGCTCTATAGAATAAGCCATAATTCAACACGGTATGCCATTTTTTCTATAACTCATTTTCTGAGAGGTTCCAAGTAGTGAAGTCTGGAGGAATTGCATAAAAGACATTGAAGAATATTGTGTACCATTTTCATATCTTTATTCATTACAGATACATAGTTATGATTATTGCAAGTTATGGTTTTTGACTATTCCAAAATTAGTCACGTGAGACTAAAGTAAAGTTTGATGAAAATTTTAGTCTCTTGTTGTTAAATTTAAGGAAGGTTTGCAGGTATGTGATCTTATACACCAGGTTTATTACAGAGTTACAAATTAGATTTGGATGATGAAATTGATTAGGGCTTTTGGTTGAGTTACATGTTGGGTACATGGTTGAGACAAGTAGTTGATGAGTTGGCACATACATGAGGTGTATAGTTGATGATGTTGGTACATATTGATGAGTAGTTGATACATAATTGATACATACTTGGTATATGGTTGGATGCAATTGTTTATGGTACAAACTGATTACATGTTGTTTGGTACAGGTTGGTGCATGGTTGATGCACTTGTTTATGGTACATGTTGATTACAGGTTGTTTGTTACAGGTTGATGCATGGTTGATGCACTTGTTTATGGTACAGGTTGATTACAGGTTTAGGTACAGGTTGATGCATGGTCGATGCACTTGTTTATGGTACAGGTTGATTACAGGTTTAGGTACAGCTTGATGCATGGTTCAGGTTATTGGTACAGGTTGTTTGGCGCAGGTTGATTGGTACATGTTTACAACAGTATATCTCACAATGATAGTGTGACAGCGGTTCCATCATTCTACTTTTACGTTAGGGCGGTTGGACGGGGCAAGGATAGGTGGTTGTAGCCACCTTTCAGTTGTAGCCAGAGAACTTAGGGGGTTGTAGCCTCCTTCTGGTTGTAGCTAGAGAATTGGGGAGTTGGAGCTTCCCTCAAGTTGTAGCCTAATAAAATAGGGGGTTGGAGCCTCCTTCCAGTTGAAGCTGGAAAACAAAGGAAGTTAGTGCTTCCAATGAATGTAATTCTTCAAGACATATAAGAAAAATCATTTCGTGGTTTTATCCCGCTTTGGGTTTTCATGTAAAAACACTAGTGTAATGTGTATGTGTATGATTGTTCATTTGTTCATTTTTTATTTACTCTATAATTATTGGATGATAATGATACACTGATATAACACTTACATTATATGGTTAAAAATGATTAAATTGCTCTATTACCGATTCGCCCCCCCTCTCAGTAATCCAACAATTGGCATCAGAGCAGGTTCCTTTAGAAATTAGTTTAACCACTAAAAGGTAGATCATGGAGAGAAACACCATGTATAAAAATGGAATACCACAGTTTGATGGACAAAAGTATGCATTTTGGAGAAGAATGATGAAAACATATATACAGGCACAGGGATTTGAAATTTGACAATCAATTGTAGATGGATACAAAGAACCAACAGTTTCGTCGACAAATGAAAGAGAAATAAAACTCAGGCAAAATATTTCCAAAGAAACAAATGCACTTCTGAATGGTCTTTGTGAATCAGTTTACACCAAAGTTATACATTGTAAATCTGCTAAAGAGATTTGGGACAAGCTTCAAAATATTTATGAAGGAGATTCAAAAGTCAAAGCAACAAAGCTTCAAACTTACAGAGGTCATTTCGAACAACTAAAGATGAAGGAAGATGAGAATATTGCATCTTAATTCTTACGAGTCGATGAAACAGTAAATGCAATCATAGGATTAGAAGAAGAAATTAAAGAATCTGTAATTGTTCAAAAGGTACTAATATCTATCCCTATGAGATTTGATCCTAAGATATCAACACTAGAAGAAAGAGTGGATCTAGATTCAATAAGCATGGACGAACTACATGGAATCTTCATAGCATATGAAATGAGAAATGAATAGGAAAATCCAGATATAAAAGAAGCAACTTTCAAAGCATCCAAAAGGTCAAAGAAAAAGGGAAAGAAAAAAAAAAAGAACATAGCAGCAGTAGTGGCATCTTAGAAGATGATGAAGAAATTGACAACTTTGTCAGAAGATTGAACAAGGGATCCAACGACAGATATAAAAGTAAGTTTCCTTTGATTTGTTTTAATTGTGATGATATTGGTCATTTTGCTAACAAATCTTCTCATAAGAAAAATAAGAGGAATGATGAAGATTACTCAAATAGAAAACAAACATATAAAGGAAAAATAACCACAAAGAAAGTTTTCAAGAAAAGATTATGCACCAAAGAATACATCTCATCATCAGACGAAGATGAAGTCAATGACAATGAGACATAAAGAGTTATATTCATGGTAGTATAAGACTCTGACAAAGAAGACACTGAAGAAGAATGTGAAGAGGCCGAAGAAGAATATGAAGAGGAAAAAGTTGACTACCGAGAAGAATTGTTGTGTGCCATAGAAGTTATAAGAAAAGAAAAAAATAAAAACAAGAAGCTACAAGCGGAACTAGACAAGAAAGAAGACACTCATGAACTAGAACAAATGATCACAAATTTGAAGGTTCAAATAGAAGAAGATAAAATAGTTGAATAAGCATTCAAAGAACAATTAGAAGAAAGAGACATGATCATTGAAAATTTGGAAGCAGAGATTGTCACATTAAGAAAGGATCTTCAAAAGAAAATTATGCAGAACAATTCAAACATTTTGGATGACATTATCAACAGTAAAAAACCTCATCATGAAAAATATGGACTTGTATACAATCAGACAGAAAAGGGATCAAGCTCCAAAACAACAGAGCAAGAAACATATCCAAAAATCTATGCAAAAACAATCAAAGTGGATAGGAAGATATACAAGGAAAATTATAGGGACACTCCTCCACCAAGAAGATTCAGATTTCGGAATCAACAACCGACAGATAGGCCTCAGAAAGAAGAAGGATTCAAAAGAGAAACTCCTTTCAGAAGATCTTCAACTCCCAGGTATCAAACTATCTTTTTTGGTTTATGTTATGCATGTAATATTTTGGACATAAATCTATGAATTGTAGAGCTAGCAGCAGGAACATAAATAACTTTGAAAGTCATACACAAAAGGGTTATCCAAGAAGGCCCAGTGAAACACAAAGAAGAAGTTACATCAGGTTTGAATCGTTGAACACTGAAGTGGAATGATACAAGTGTAACAACTTTGGACACATGGCCAAAGATTGCAGAATGACAGTTCCTCCTAAAGAACCACAACAAAACAACAACAGTCACAAACATGAACCTCATAAGAGAACATGGATAAGAAAGAAGAATAAATATAGCAATGAAGAATGCACACTTGCTCTACAAGATAAGCATAAGACACGTGGTTGGTATGTTGACAGTGGTTTTTCAAAGCACATGATAGGTGATAAAGATAGGTTTCTTACATTAATAAAGGAAAGAGATTGACCAGTCTCCTTCGGAAATGATGATTCATCTAAAATCATTGGAAAAGGCACAGTGAGAATTGGAAACAAGAATACCAAGGCAGAAAATGTTCTACTAGTAGAAGATATGAAACATAATATTCTAAGTGTGAGTCAAATGTGTGACCAAGGTCATAAAGTTACTTCCGTTTCACAAAAGTGCGAGATAAGAAAATAAGGTTCAGGAAAATCGATTGCAACAACTGTAAGAACTTTAAGCAACATATATGTACTAAGTGAAATTGGAAATGAAAAGTGTTGTCTAGGAAAAGAAGATGAAAGTTGGCTATGGCACAGAAGAATGGGTCACATACACTTTGATAACCTTGTCAAAGTCAACAAAAAGGAAGCAATTAGAGAAATGCCCCATATTACGAAACCAACCAACACTTTATGCAAGCATTGTCAACAAGGAAAGCAAACAAAGACCAGGTTTAAATCAAAAGAATATTCAACGACAAGACCACTGGAAATTGTGCATACTGATCTAGTTGGATCAACTACAACAAAGGGTTTAAAAGGTGAGAAATACTTTATGTTATTAGTTGATGATTATACAAGAATGATTGCAGTTTACTTTCTCAGGAACAAGTCAGAAGCTTTTGAAAACTTCAAGGTCTACAAGGAAATGGTTGAAAATGAAATGGATTCAAAAATCAAATGTTTGAGATCTGATAATGGAGGAGAGTTCACTTCAAATGAATTTATGGACTACTACAGTAGGCATGGAATAAAAAGACAATTCTTCGTTGCAAGGACACTTCAACAGAATGGAGTTGTTGAAAGAAAGAACAAGACATTACATGAAATGGATCGAAAAATGTTAATGGATTCCAAATTGACAGATATATTTTGGACACATGCAGTGCATACAACGGTTCACATTCAAAAAAATGTAATTCTCATAAACAACATTGACAAAACTCCCTACGAGCTATGGAAAGGAAGACCAACAAATGTGAAGCACTTCAGAGTATTTGGAAGAAAATGCTACATCAAAAGAGAAGATGGCAGAATGAGAAAGTTTGACTCTCGTGTGGACAAAGGAGTACTTTTTGGTTACTTAAATACAAGGAAAGAATACAAGTGTTACAATTTGAGGTTGAACAAAGTTGTAGAAAGCATCAATGTAACAATTGATGAAACAGGTGGACAAGAATTAAAGGAAGAAGAAAATGAATCAATGGAACAACTTTACGAAGAAGAAGTAGAAGATGAATAAGAAGTAGAAGGGGAAGATGAATAGGATCAGACAGAAGTAGAAGAGTAAGTTCAACAAGTGTCTCCAAAGACACCTAACAAACGAGTACAAAAGAATCATCATTCAGATCAGATTATTAGAAACAAAGATGCAATAGTTGAGACTAGAAGAAGAATCTGTTCACTAGAACAAACACACCTAACACTCTCATCTACGATTGAACCAAACCGTTTTGAAGAGGCCAGCAAGGATGAATTTTGGAATAAGGCCATGGATGAAGAATTTGATCAAATAAATAAGAATGACACTTGGGAATTGGTTCCAATACCAAAGAATAAGAATGTGATTGGCACAAAGTGGGTATTCAAAAATAAATTGAATGAAGATGGACAGGTTACAAGGAACAAAACTATATTGGTATGTAAAGGATACACACAGGTTGAAGGAATCAAATTTGAAGAGACATTTTCTCTAGTTTACAGAATGGAAGCAATCTGATTGCTCCTAGATTATGCATGCTCCAAGAATATTAAAGTGTATCAGATGGATGTGAAATTATGTTTTCTGAACGGGGAACTTGAAGAAGAAGTCTACATTGAACAACTAGAAGTATTTAAGTGGTCAGAGAACACAGATTATGTGTGTAAATTGAAGAAAACCTTGTATGGTCTAAAACGGGCTCCTAGAGCATGGTACTATAGACTGGTTACATATTTACAACACACAGGGTTCAGAAAAGGAAGCGCATGCAACAACTTCTACATCAAGGTAACTCAATATAGTATTTTATTAATTGAATTTTATGTTGATGATATTATTTTTGGAAGTACTGATGACAGGTTAAGCCAAAAATTTGCAAAGGATATGCAGAATGAATTTGAAATGTCATTACTTGGAGAACTATCCTTCTTTCTAGGTCTTCATAGACATCAAAGCAACCAAGGAATTTTTATTTCTCAAACTAAGTATATCAGAGAAATTCTAAAGAGGTTTTAGAATGGAAGATTGCAAACCAATTGCAAGTTGAGCAAAGATGATGATTCAAAGTCTACGGACTAGAGGAAATACATGTCAATTATTGGTAGCTTACTATATGTGACAACATCCAGACTAGATCTAATGAAGGTAGTTGAATAGGTGACACGATTTCAAGCAGTACCAAAGTAATCACATGTATTAACAGTGAAGAGGATTTTCAGATATCTCAAAGGAACAGAACAATTTGGATTATGGTATCCAAAAAGAAAGGATCTATCACATATTGCCTACACAGATGCAGATTGGGCAAGTTGCATTGATGACCAATGAAGCATTGATGACCAACGAAGCACCAGTGGAGCAACGTTCTACTTGGGTGAGTGTTTAGTATCATGGTTAAGCAAGAAACAATCATCAATATCCTTATCTACCACTGAGGCAGAATATATTGCAACAACAAAATGTTGTACACAAGTTCTATGGATGAAAAAAACTCTGACAGATATACAGGTTGAGTATGATGAGCCCATTCCAATCTATTGTGATAATACAAGTTCCATCAGTATCTCAAAGAACCCGATAATGCACTCCAAGACGAAGCACATTCCAATAAAGTATCACTTTCTACAGGAACAGATTGTAGAGAAGAACATCAGATTTGAATATGTGGGCATAAAAGAATAAGTGGAAGACATATTTACAAAATCGCTTCCAAGAGAAGCCTTTGAGTATCTTTGCCAGAGACTCGGAGTAATTTTTACTCCAAAATGAATTCTTTTGAATGATTATCTTATATGTCTTAGATCTACACGAGGAAGCACCATAAAGAGGACAATTCAGGTTGGAAGATCACTTTCAGGAAGAGTTTAGTCAGGGGGAGTATCCCCAAGGATAGGTCAGTTAGGGGGAGCAACCCTAGATGGAAATATACCTTTTCCATTGATGACAAAGGGGGAGAGATTTATCAGATGCAAAGGTAAATGAAAAGGTAAAGGTAAAGGGGGAGCATGAGTGAAATGACTTCAATATTGAATTAGAGTGTTTCCATCAATGCCAAAGGGGGATATTGTTGATTAATTGAGTTGGTTTTCATTGATGTCAAACCCTGAAGAAAGTTTGGTAGCGAATTCCGGTAGAACAATGGTTTGGGTAATGGAATCAAGTTAGTTTGATGGATAATGGTATGCGTTTTGATATATATGCAGGTGAGACTATTCCAGTTGGATAGTGCATGTCATTCCATTTCTGTTGGTATGTGGAACGTCACATAAATCCTCATGGTTAGAGAGTTATGACCATGTGAAGTTGGAGAAAGGTTTGGGTAATGGACACAAGTTTGTTTGATGGATATTGGTATGAGTTTTGATGTATTTACAGGTAAGAATATTTTATATGGATAGTACATGTCATGCCATTTCCATTGGTATGTGAAACGTCACATAACTCCTCATGGTTAGAGATTTATGGCCATGTGAAGTTGGAGAACCCTCATGAGTCATCTAGAAGCCATAAAAGGTCAAAGTAGTCAAAGTGGTTTAAGAGATTTTAGAAGGTAAATAATAAAGTGAAGTGATGAGTGTACTATAAGTCAAAGTGAATACAAAATAAATTATTTAAATAATAAAGTTAATGGATAAATTACTAAGTTGACAAGTGGTTAGAAGTGGGTTAACCCTAAAATAAGGAAAGTGGGTTAAGATGGTAAAACGTAACCCCTTGAGGAAGCTACATGAAAGTATAAATAAGAGGCAATTCTCTCTCATTTTAATAACACTTGAGAATATTGAATATATACAAGTGACTGAGGTAACCAAAGGATATCTAAGCCGAATTTTAGAGGGAAGGTGAAGTAAAGAAGGCTAAAATTCAAGGGAGGATAAATTCTTTTAATGATGCTTTCTAAGGTATGTTATTTACAAGTCATCTCACCATTTTCACAATAACTGTTTGCTAGAATGATTCAGATCATGAAATTGGGAGGCCATTGAGGAAACATATCCAAGTAGATGTGATAGAAATTTCAGTTTGTGGGTCGTTGTATTTTTGGAGTTACATGCTGTGGAAAATAGGGTTTGTGGCTAGTCCTGAAACTAGTCTAAAACAAGTGTTTTGGGTAAAAACGTCATAAATTCTTCATAACAGATCCAAATTCAGTAAGCCAAATTGTATTGGTTAGAGTACAGTCTGTAGTATTCTGTGTACCATTTTTAGATCCATACAACAAATATTATGTGTGGGGCACGCTCTACAAGTTCTCTCTCTAGAATAAGCCATAATTCAACAAGGTATGCCATTTTTTCTATAACTCCTTTTCTTAGAGGTTCCAAGTATTGAAGTCTGAAGGAATTGCATAAAAGACACTGAAGAACATTGTGTACCATTTTCAGATCTTTATTCATTACAGGTACATAGTTATGATTATTGTAAGTTATGGTTTTTGACTAATCCAAAATTAGTCATGTGAGACTAAAGTAAAGTTTGATGAAAATGCTAGTCTCTTGTTGTTAAAGTTAATGAATTTGTGTAGGTATGTGATCTTATACACCAGGTCTATTACATAGTTACAAATTAGATTTGGATGATGAAATTGATGAGGGATTTTGGTTGAAGTACATGTTGGGTACATGGTTGAGAAAAGTAGTTGATGAGTTGGCACACACATGAGGTGTATAGTTGATGATGTTGGTACATATTGATGAGTAGTTGATACATGATTGGTACATACTTGGTACATGGTTGGATGCACTTGTTTATGGTACAGGTTGATTACAGTTTGGTGCATGGTTGATGCACCTGTTTATGGTACAGATTGATTACAGGTTGAGGTACAAGTTGATGCATGGTTCAAGTTATTGGTACAGGTTTTTTGGTGCAGGTTGATTGGTACAAGTTTACAACAATATATCTCATAGTGATAGTGTGACAGTGGTCCCATCATTCTACTTCTACGTTAGGGAAGTTGGATGGGGCAAGGTTAGGTGGTTGTAGCCACCTTTTGGTTGTAACTAGAGAACTTAGGGGGTTGTAGCCTCCTTTTGGTTGTAGCTGGAGAATTAGGGAGTTGGAGCTTCCCTCAGGTTGTAGCTTGAGAAACTAGGGGGTTGGAGCCTCCTTCCGGTTGCAATTGGAAAACAAAAGAAGTTGGTGCTTCCAATAAATGTAATTCTTCAAGACATATAAGAAAAAACATTTCGTGGTTTTCTCCCGCTTTGGGTTTCCACGTAAAAACATTGGTGTACCGTGTATGTGTATGATTGCTCATTTGTTCATTGTTTATTTACTCTGCAATTATTCGATGATAATGCTACACTAATATAACACTTGCATTATATGGTTAAAAATGATTAAATTTCTCTATTACTAATTCATCCCCCCTCTTAGTAATCCAACAAATTCAACCGATTTTTCTAAATTTGTTATTTTTATATGAACCTTATAATTTCTAATTGAGTTTTCCCAAAGTCAATCATTGAATACATGTAAGAGGGTGGGTGTGAGTAGTCACATCCCAAAGTTATTGGGCACATGGGGGTTGAGTATAATCAGCTTGGGGAAGTGTGTGATTCAAGCAAGCAAGTCAAAGGAGAGAAATTTGTATGGGTTGGGACAACATATTTAATTAGTCAAGTTTTGTGCATGAGGAGCAAGGAGAGAGAAGAAAAGGGAGCTTGGATTTGGTGCAACCATGGAGGGTGAATTATAGAGAAATATGGAGCCTATTGGAGCATATTTGGAGCTGGAAACTAGAGAGCTAGGTTGTCAGGCATGAAGAGTGAACTCCTGGGCAATTTGCATTGTAACAACAAGTATTTGTTGTTGGTTTTGCTGATATTTTTCCTAGTAGCAAGATCCCTTGAGTTCCCAGCTAAGACATTCCTGGTTACCTATGCTAGAGAGACCCTAATAAAAGAATGGGATGCCCGAGGGACTGATATTAGTGAAGGGGAAAACTCCTTGGGTTGGGTAGGTCAAGAAGAAGAAAGCTGGTGGAAAAACCGAGATAGTTGTAGGAAGATATCAGTGGGTTGTTGTTTTTTATGAGTCGCGAGTGGACTGTGCGAGACCACCCTCTTTTGTGGATTACTAGCCTCAACTCAGGGGTGACTCACTGTTGATATTTGGAACATTCAGTATATGGTTGGATGGAACTTCCATCCCAAGAAGCTGGTTGCACAAATCTTGTTTAAAGATAAGTGTTTTATCTTGTTGTTGTGTTATTTACATGTGTTATTGTTGTGCATGAACTCTATGTATTTGAGAATGCTTTATATGTTGTTGTAATGTAGTTTATTAGCTACATTCATGTCTATTTTAATACTTTGTATATGCATCAGTGTAATGGCAGTGAACAATAGTTATTTCTGTTTGTAATTCGTGGCTGCAAGATACGGGAAATCAGTTAGCTATAATTGAATTTAATTAGTTAGCATAGTTTTATTTTTTATGAGTATTTTACACCGTAATGTCCCTCGGTTGGGCCGGGGGATGTTACAAATCCTTATGGGAATCCAAATTTCCTTAATTCAGGAATTGAAGAGTGATCTTAAGCAACACTTTGAGATAACGAACTTGGTCCTATTACATTATTTTCTTGGTATTCAGGTGTGGAACATGGCTGATGGGATCTTCCTTTCTCAGCCTAATTATTCTTTGTATTTTCTAGCTCGGTTTCATATTCTAGCATGAACGTGATTTTTGGTCATTTTTACTTCTTGCAAACTGAATTGTTCAGGAGCTAGGTGGATTGTTCACGTTCATGCACAACAATAACAGGTTTAATCTCCTCTCTTGCTATCATTTTATTCAATTCAAGTATTGTTATGCTAGGAGGTAGGTGGGAAGTATAAGGGCATACACCCCCACTATAGCCTTCATCATCTTGTTGCTTCATCTTATTGATTAAGGGTTTTCTAAGAGAAGTATAAGGGCATACACCTTCTTAGTTTAAACCTTCTCTTAGAGAAACTTGCCTTGGGAAGTAAAAGGGATTACACCCCCAAGGAAGTAGCTTCTCTAAGCTCCCTGTGAATCCATTAACCCAATAGTAAAGGCACTAGTCATTGATTTGTTGCATTGGAAAAATAAAATATTGCATTGGGAAACGTGATTTTCGGTCATTTTTACTTCTTGCAAGCTGGATTGTTTTCCTTGTGCCTTGGGCACCTCATAGCCACTAGGGCATCCCCATCTAGGGGATACTTATTTTTGTTGTTAAGAAATTTCATATTCAACTATTAGGGCTGCAGAAACCCTAACTTAATTGGTTTAATAACTCTCTTATCAACCATTGGTTTTTGCTCAAAGTTTGCAAACTTACTCTCCTTGTCCTACCGCACTTTTTGGAAAAGTTTGAGGAGATTTCAGTGGATGATTTTCTTTCTGTAATAAATTGAATGTTACATCCATAAGGCTGATATAATTTTCTGCAGACAAGTGTTTACACCAACTTTATATTTTATGCTAAGAGTATTGGTTTTGCATCTTGAGTTTAGCTAGTCATTTACTAGTCTTTCTCTTGCATTTTCTACTCGATCTTTAGCATTTATTGAGAAGATTATAGTACCTTTTTATATGATATACACTGTTATATATTGCTGCAAATTATGGACATCAATCTTAACTTGTTGATCCACAGTTAACATATACTATTGCAAAGTGTCTTTTCTTGTGTCTCGAGAAGGTACAATCATCTGGAGAAGTGTTATACCTGTGGGGAAAAAATTACTTGAATTTCAGAGCATATCTTTCCACCTTTCACTCCACTTAGACTTGACCTATAAGGGATTCATTTCCATCCATCTCCATCTCCATCTCAATCCCCCTAGGGTCACTAGGATCGCCTCTCTAGAGTGACCTAGTCACCCTTGAAGTGTGGGACCTACATCGATTTGACATTGGGTGTAGGATTCCCAAATTGTATAACTTGTTCCGTGGTTGGGTCGAGATTTTCCCAACCTACAACTTGCGTTGTAACAGTGCACAAGTACAGACAGAGAGCAACACACTAATTTTTTTTTTTTTAATTAATTGATTATGTTAATACCCTCAAACACAATATTAACAGTAGGCCTATTTATTTAAGGGCTTCATTGAACACACACACACACACACACACACACACACACACACACAACAACAACAACAACAACAACAATAACAACATGGAAAAATAGTCGCACATAAGAACTAACTATTATCTCCATATGTACAAATTTGTTTCAAGAAATTCTATCATTTTGATACTACATCAACATCTTAACATTGATATATGCATTACATTTTAGAGGAAATTAACATACCAATTTTATAAGAAAACAATTTTTTTTGAGTTATACAATTTTTTCATAAATAAAAGTTGTATATTCCAAAAGCCTATTTGGATCTTACATTTCATATTTTTACACAATAGTCTAATAAGTTATGCATGTATCTCTAATAATTCTTCTTAGTCAACATATTTCTATTTTTCCATTTTTAATTACAATTATTATGTCACGAGAGGGAAGCATTAGCTTGCACCAACCCTTAATAAACATCAAAGTGTTCACTCACAATTAAATAAATGATGTGTATTAATCAGTGTGGATAATTGTTTGCATAATTTCGATGATGTGTATTGATATGTGTGGATAATTGTTTGGATAATCTCTTAGATTTATATATGAGTTTTTAATTTGAATGTCATAGCTTGAGTTTTTAGGATACTAACCCCATTGCCATATAATTTCAATGATGTGTTTTGATATGCATGGATATTTGTTTGGATAATCTATTGAATTTGTATCTAAGTTTTAATTTGAATGTTTTAACTTGAGGTTTTAAGATACTAACCCCATTACCATATAATATTCATATCCAAGTGCCATAGAATTAATGGAATAAATATTCAACATGCTTCGCTCTTGGATGAACTTTAAAACTTGTGGGATTGGTATCTTAGTTACATGGTCCAATGTTCCAAGAGACCCTACCCAAGTCAAGCAACTGCAACAATGAATCAACAATGGAATATACTCTTTGTTGAGTTGTCGAGTAATCCAGTAAATGGATATCCACTCTTATAAAAAATAGGCACATAGTTTTTAAAGACTAACCACTTTATGCAAATGGTACTACCTAAAGATAAAAACTCTTTCAAGCAAAGGATTTAATTTAACTTGGTTAGGATAAGTTTTGTCCATTTTCATATTAGGTCCAAGACAAGAGTAAAAGTCTTTCCATTTAGGATAAGGGGATCAAATTTTTCATATTAGGTCCAAGACAAGAGTAAAAGTCATTCCATTTAGGATAAGGGGATCAGATGGACTTCCACCCACAAAATCAAATGGACTTTCACTATAAATCCTAGGGTCATTTGTTTGTTAGAAAGTTAATGCCCTCTGATCCTCACAGTCTCACATATTTAAAATATAAAAAATAACTCAAGTATCTTAGTTGTAGGTATCAATTGCATACTTTACTTTAAGTATACGTATCCTTTGCAATTCCTTCATACTAACTAGTTGGACAATGAACAAGACTATGAATGTAGAAGGTCAAATAAAGGAGAATGAATATAGTAATATAGATAGTATTTTAGGCATGGGGTACTTGGCTTCACTTTCTTAATGTCATTTAATTCTATTGGATAAAAAAACTCCACCTGTATCTCATTGACATTCAAAGTAGCCTCCACCCAAGTCTTGCTATCATTAAGTCTCCCTGACATTAACAATAGCCTCCACCCCATTTCCATTCTCAGCATGAAAGTGACATGGTCTTCTTCACACTATGGAAATATATGGGTGAGTAGAGATAAGAAGCCTTGATCTCCAAACTCAAAGCCTATCAAGAATCAAAGTTGAATGGGGTGAAATTTATAGGCAATTTCTTGTCCACTAAACAAACTACCTTCCATATGAGCTTACAAATGCAAAACAATTTCCTATCAACCAATCATGTGTGCTTCTAAACGCGATTATAAATGCAAAACATGTAGAAGACTAATGTTTACAAATGTTAATTATTGTAATTAAAAAAAAATATAATATTAATAATATTTGCATCTAAATGAGCTTAGAAATATAAAACATACAGAGGCTAATACAATCATGTTTACAAATGTTAAGTATTGTATATCCTTTTTATATAATAGTACACAAATGTTTGCATCTAAGGAGTCATTTGAATGATATCTACGTATGTTTCAACCACACATGCATCAACTTTGGCATAAGCTTATTCGTCTTATACATGCAGAGCATGATTTTAATATCAAATTAGAGATCTAGCTTAAATGCATCATTTGAAACTGTGGAAATTCCAAACTTACCATGGATCTATTCTAGTTTAAACCCCATATTAAATAGGGTTTGAAGTTGTGGAAATTCCAAACTTACCATGGATCCATTCTAGTTTAAACCCCATATTAAATAGGGTGTTGTCTAGCTATCCTATCTAAAAAAAATGATAAATCTCACCTAAAAAATCAATGTGACTAGCTACTTCCATGTAGGAAATAATGCACCCCATAAAATCATAAGACTCTATGAAATATAAAATAATAATGAAAACAATAACTATTGTTTTTGCATGTTAGCCTAGATTCATACTTGGGATACATTTGACTTTAAATTTTGATTAAGAGGACAATCTTGTTTACAACATGTCAACTTCGTTTTCATTCATTTTTTATTCTATAAATATATGGTTAATCTAATTTAAATAGAAGAACATTATTTAATCCTTAATGAAATGAACATAATTTAAATAGAGGAACATTGTTTAATTCTTAATGAAATCAACATAAACATGTGTAATTATTTTTTTGGAAATTATAATTTGCAACTTCATTCAATTTTTACTCTATAAATATGTGGTTAATCTAATTTAAATAAAAAACATTATTTAATTCTTAATGAATCAACATTATTTAATTCAATTTTTACTCTATAAATATGTGGTTAATCTAATTTAAATAAAAAAAACATTATTTAATTCTTAATGAATCAACATAATTTAAATAGAAGAACATTATTTAATCATTAATGAAATCAACATAACCATGTGTAATGGATAGCACTAGAGCTAAGACACTCATGGACTATTGGAAAATCATTTGATCCGTATATACTAAACTAATACAAAATTTTGAAGAAACATAACACAATTATATCTTTATCAACATTGGTTAGATATGAATCAATTGCTAGACATTTATTAAACTTGGCATTACACACATTTATTACACACACGTCAAATTTTTACTAATCCTTGTAAAAGGCAACAACTAAATTACACACATACGAATCAATTTCTAGGCATTTAATGAACTTGGGCTTTTATATATATAAAAGGCAACAAATAAATTACACACATACGAATCAATTTCTGGGCATTTAATGAACTTGGGATTTTTTATTATAATAAAAAATCCCAAGTTCATTAAATGCCCAGAAATAGATTCGTATGTGTGTAATTTATTTGTTGCCTTTTACAAGGATTAGTAAAGTTTTGACAAATATTTTTTGTTCAATATTATTAAGACTGGGTGATTGCTAGCTAAATGCACTTTTTAGTTAATAGTGTAGGGTGTATACATAATGACATTTTTTAATGCATTAGATATATATTTTTTTATCAAATTTTTTCTTAAAAATAGATTTTACACAACTTTGTTATCCATCTTACTTGTTTAATAATATGATGATATATATGCAATATAGGTATACTTCCAAAACAAATTCAAATGCTTTTAAACCAAACATGGAAGATTAATTATTTGATTGGCAAAAAATGAGCATATGAGAAAACAAGGTTGCGTGGATGAGTCCCTGTAAGGAGGTTAGAAAGTAAATTTTGAAAAATGGGGTCGAAGTGTAAATGAAACAAAGTGTTTGGTGCAAAATGTATATGAGGGAAATGTTGTGTGCAAGGTGCATATTTTTGAAGATGGGGCAAAAGTAAATGACGGTTGGTACGCCGAGCACCATCTAATTTTGGAAAGTATATAAACATTTTTTTTTTTAAAGTATATAAGAAAGTAAAATATTTGTTGACAGTGCAAGATTAAATTTGGAAATTTAAATGCATTTTCAATGTGGACTAGTGAAAGATAAAAATATATGATGACATAAAATTAATAGGAGATAAGAAATATAAAAATTTTAATGTATTTGTGAACATTTGTCATACGGACTGCTGAAGGATAAGAATAAAAGTCCATATTAAAAAATAAATGCATTTGTTATACAGAGTGTTGAAAGATAAGAGTAGAGTCTTTAGGATATAAAAATTTAGATGCATTTTTATTTGAAATCTGTCATAAAATAGAAGTTTGTTACATACCACTGCAAATTTTGAAATATACAAAAAAAACAAAGTGTGTTACATATAAACCGAAATTTCAATGTATTTGTTATGTAGACTGGGATTGGGGCTCTCGTGAACCATTAGAGAAATATTTACAAGAAACAGGATTGTGGAAAGAAGATAGAGTGCAACAGCTGCAAAAGAAAATAAATGGAAAGGTATAAGTGTTTGCCTATACATGTTTATTTAAGAAAGTGGAATAACTAGGTTGAGAAACAAAGAAAGATGGGATGAGTAAACTTACAGTGAGGGTACATATGAACACTTTGGCTATTTTCTTGCGGTTTCCCTTTCATTGATGTCGGTGACGACTGAGGTTTCAAGGATGTTCTCCACTACTGTTGGAATGTTGGCAACTGCCTGTTGTCTTTCATTGGCGGCCTGTTTCAATTGTCTTTTGACCCATTCTTCAATGTACGCTCTCATTGGGGTGATGTTGATCTCATTCCGGATCTTGATGTTGAAAAGATCATTTTCTAATTCCTGGAAGTCGATAGAAAGATTAGAGAGAGCCTGATGAATTTCCTCATTCTGTACTGCATATTTGACTAGCTAGTCATGGACGTGAGATTGATCAAATTGAAGGATGATGTAAAACTTTTCCAGAGAGAAGGTCTTCAACATAGCAACCTGTTTATCAAACTCTTCTTTGGTTAAGGGCAAGGAGTTTGCGATTAAGAGGGGGTCTTGGAAGTCGTTTGTTTTCCCGGCTAAGTTTATATTTGACAGCTTTGTGAATAATTTATCTTTCTTCGATATGATTTGTTCACATGACTGAACAATGAGACATAGATTGTTTACTTTTTCTTTCCAACATGCATTCAATTGGCCGATCCGGTTTTTGGATGGAAGATATTCTTCTCTTCTTTTTGTTTCTGTCATATTGTTGACAATCTTGCCAAACGGGATGACCGTTTTTAAGAAGAAATTTTCTTCATCTTTTAATTCATCTTGCCAAATCTCGAGCAAGCTATGTGCCCTGGTTCCAAGGGAAGCGATGGTTTGTGATATTTTCCAGGCATCGATAACCATTTCCATTCTTTTTGTGATATTGTTTTCCACATATCCTTTATAGGATGTGAGCAGGGTGGAGGGTGCTTTTACATTGGGTGCAGGGGTGCCATGCATGGCTATTGCCAAAGGATCGATAAGCAATGGCATAGGAAAGAAGCGTCTTCCAATTCCTTGAATCGGTCCTTTAGTCTGGCATTGTGGGTCTCCATGCGTTCAATGGAGTCATGAAGTGCTTCTCCAGTCGCAGTGTGAAGTTGACAGATTTGGGACGGCTGCATGTTGGCAACGTTAACCTCTGAACAAGATTTGCCTTTGATATTTTTAACATTTTTTTTTTTTCTGAAATATCAATTTTTTGTTCCGGCTATCAAAAATAACGCTCTAGAACACGAAGGATTCATCTTCATCAAAATTTTGGGCAACTGATATGTCCATTGGATGGCTATGGTGGATGGCGTCCTTGGGTTGATCAAAGAAGGGGAACATGGCATCTAGATCAGTATCAATTTCCATGTTCTCACTCTGAATTTCCAGGTCTTTGCCTACCCCACATTTTTTTTCTCTTCTTCTCCACTGGAAGCTTGTGAGAACTATCAATTTTAGAGTGAGGAGGGTCATTATCTTCTCCTCCGTTTGAAGAATTATGGGTTTCTTTGTTGCTGTGATGGGTTGTTTGAGCAATGCTCCAGGATGTCGTACTTTTTTAGTGGTATTTGCGGATTGAACACTCTTGTCACTGGGGTCTTTCCCCTGTTGCATGTACAATTTGGTGCATCTTTGTACTGTCTCTACATCGCTGACATCAGAGGCAGGCTCGTGACTGTCTCTATTTTTGGGCAGGTGTTTATTTACAAAAAAATCGCCGAGGCCAAGTGAATGTAAATGTTGTTTAAAAATATCATAGGGGTCGAATCCTTTTATGTGTTCAACATATTTGAGGTTGGAGATACTAAAATGTGCTGCGAAATCATCAAATTTGTTGACGTTTTTCAACACGAACTCCCCTATTTTCCAAGGCATAGGAATGAACTATTTTTTTTTCTTCCTTTGGAACAGATGGAACCAGTAGCTGTATTGATGTGCTACTTCTGCAATAAAAATTTTGTCCATAATGTGACATGGAAGGAGAGCAGGTTGTTCCGTGGAGCCAAAAATTCTTATGACAGTGTAATTATCCAAATGTTGGATTGTTCCCTTTTTGTCCAAAAAATTAGTTCCCTGTTCAGATAAGTGGGGAGCATTTTCTCCTAACAAGAAAAGTTTGAAAACAGACAAGAATCCATTAAAAACCTCATAAAAACAGTGGGAAGCCTTGTGCTTCCACAAGGCTTGGCACCGAAATTTTACTGGGTGGAAATTGCAGTTGACAGTCTTGGATAGAGACAGTTCCAGAAATCGACAGGAATGTGCTATTGCAAAAACTAAATAGGATGACATATACAATTTCTTTCCCCTTTTGTAGCTTGATAATTGGGAAGAGATTTCATAAAAAATTATCATTCCCCAATAAAAAATGGCTTGTTCATTGGCTGTGAAATACAAAATGTAAAGAGCCATGCGGGAAACAGTAGCTATGGATTCCTATCCCGTTATTCTTGTAAACAACCAGGCAATTTCATGAAAAGGATTTTTAAATGAACTAACCTGCATGCTTGTAATATCTACAGGAACTAGATCCGAGTTTTCCAAAAAAAGGGGCAAGAGGTCCAATCCATTATTATGCTTTGCTAGGAATTGTTTGCAATCTTCTCCTTTGAACGTTAATGTTGGCTCGGGCAATTTCAGCATCTGCTGGAAGAGCTGAGGTGATAAAGAAACATAAGAGCGGTCGTGCAGTGGAATAATTCTTTTCTCTGTAGTAAATTTATCGGCGCACCAAGAGACCAGGTCCTTACAGTCAAAAACCTCAGGGACACAGCCTGCATGAGCAATCTCGGAGGTCCAAATTACTTGGTTCTCCGTGGCAGAGGTTGAGTAATAATAAAATGCCCTGGACCAGTGGAAGTTTTGGTCGTGACGACCGAAGATGTTCACTGTATTTCCACAGAACTGGTGCAGAACTGATGCCATAGGTTTATGAGAAGGTTGTTTTGCTGCAGATGATGGTTTAAATGAACAATCACAGTGAATAATGTAACTTTTTGTGAAATCTTGGTTAAATGCTTATGAATCGGAAAGTTCCTCGAGCCTTTCATTGATTAATGACAATCAATATTGGTGGTGCATGATGAACTGTTAGGAGTAAAGTTTATTTATTGCATATTTAGAAATGTGAAGGTGGCAGGTACGACAAAGAGCAATTAAGGAATGGAGGTTCCTTGACGTGCAAAGGCCACGTGGTGTGAAAGGGATTTCATGATTTTGAAATGAACACTCGGAAGGGACAATATAATCTCCCCACAAATTTTGGTTTAATGCGCATGAATACGATATTTCCTCAACCCTTTTGCCCATCAATGACAATATATATGGTTTCTGCATGATGGCCTGTTAGAATTAAATGCCAGTAATTCCATATTTAGAAACAAGATATGTCTATATATATATATATATATATATATATATAATTATATTTTCTTTTATTGTAGAGAAGTGTGAAGGTGACAGAGATGGCAGAGAGAAAGGAAAGAATGGCAAGTTCTGAAAAGCGGTTGGCCGTGATTCAAAAAAGGGTTATGGGGATAGTTAGGAAGAGATCATGAAGGGGGATTTCAACAACTGGTTTGTATATTTGCGGAATTTTGGCAAAATGGCTAAGTATGGAATAGGGAAATTGCTAATTGCATGCGTAGTAATAAGATCTTATGTATAATTGCCAACTGCTAATTCCAAAAGGACGCCGGCATAGGAAACAACGACTACGAACTAAATATTTCTTCAACCCAACAAATGGATGATTCCCTAAAGAAATTTCAACAAATGGCGAAGTATGGAAAGCAGACAGATGAGCTTCAAAACGAGTTGACAATAGTTCCAGTAAATATGTGAGGAAGCGGTGGTTAAGTTGTATTTCTCGAAAGTTTTCAGTGCAAAAAATGTGCATCAGGGAAAAGGGCATGATAGGTGGACTGTAATACGAAAAAGGGTAAAATTTCATGTTTCAGAATTTTTGAGTGCAAAATGTGTAAAATGGAAGAGATCATGAAAAGGGCATGATAGGTCGACCGTAATACGGAAAAGGGCATGATCTAAGAACGATTGAAAATTTGTATATCTGTCAATTTGCATATAGCAGAGCTACGAATGTTGTTTGAAGGTCCTGGAAAAGTAGAGGTGCAATGTTGATGCAACCAGCGGGGTCCTCCTGTCAATTTCTATATCGCGGAACTCTGGGTGGCAGTTGTGGGACAGGGAACAATAGAGGGCCAATTTAAAGAAAGGGGAAGCAGTGGTTGGAAACGCGTGAATTGGGAAAATAGAAAGGCGGAAGACATTTTTCATAAGTGCGAATTGGTTTCAAAGAAGCCCCATTGTTGCAAAATCATGATCTACTAGTTATCAGGAAATGTGTTGTTGAAGATTACATTTTATTGCAACGTGCACGTGCAGTTATGTTCTTGATACATTATTCCATGACTGTAACATACCAACTGAAGTAGTGAGCTTTGTTTTGTACTAATTAGCATTAAAAGTTAATAATTGCATCTCTAGAAACAAGAAGAACGATTTTGTTGGAACATTTTACATTGGTATTAGTAAACAGAAGATCGAAGAAGTACGAGAGCAACGAAGTATGCCAATTAGAACATGCATGAAACCCATAAAAGTGGCAGAGACGAAGAGTCCAAGGCCAAAATTTCGTAATAGAAAATCCATTTAAAAAAATAAGAAAAGTACTGAGTACTGTACATCTATGCTTAGAAATTGGATCTAGTTCTTCGGTTGAAAACATTGAAGGTATATGCGACAAACATAGGCACGGGTTCTGCAGTATGCAAGATCCTTGGAGTTTTCTCCTTGATTAATCATCCTCTTATGAAATTGATATTTTCCAGAAGCTTTACCTGAGGAAGAAGACAAAAATGGTTGCAGGGCAAGTGTAATATCCCTTAGTTGCGACCGACTCTTCATAGTCGAAAAAAATTCAGCAGTACAGCTTGCACGTGCAATTACAAAGGCCCAAATTAGTCCATTCTGGGAAGAAGGAGATGACTAGTAGGAAAATGCGTTGCAACAATGAAATTTTTGCACCTGATACCCAAAAATGTTAAACAATATTTTTTTGGCTTGAAATATATCTTTGGAAGCATCAACATATGATTTCTTTACAGTCAAACTCTTCCGCTGAGAACGGACTAATTTGGAACTCTGGAATTTCTACTTTGGCGGTGCAAAGTGGCTATTGCGTTCACTGTCCAGTTTTTTTTTCCTGAAACTCCTTTTGGTGTTGTCATGAATGCGATCACCGAGTCGGGAAGGTCCGTTCGTTATGGTTCATTTCAATTTGGGCCCAGGAGTGGGAATATTTTTTGCATTGCCATCATCCATTGTCGTATCATCGTCCATCAAATCATCTTCTTCTAGCTTGGAATTCATGGCATAAAGTTCTGCGACATGCATGACTGCAAGTGGGTAGGTTCTCTGAGCAACCAAGGTTGGCATCGAATTTTTTGGCTTGAAATATATCTCTCGGCGTACCAAGGGACCATCTCGTTTTTTTCTCGTGGTCGAAGAGAGATGAATAGTAAGAATGTGGCCTGGAATAGTGGAACCTGTGGCCATTATGCCCCAATGTGTTGACTATGTGTGGAGAGAACTGCCGCCACAAGTTATTAAGAATTTTCGTTTGCTTGAGACGATGTTTCAAATGAAAATTAGGGAGGGATAATATAAGCCTCCGCAAAGTCTAGTTTAATGCGTATCAATGGAATATATCCTCGAGCATTTCGTTGATCAATGACAATTTCTAGGGTTCGTGCGGAATGAGTTGTGACCATCACAGCTCACTAATTGCACAATTAGAAAAAAGTGCGAAGGTGGTGGTGACAACCAAAAGACATTGAGAATCATAAATTTCTTAAAAGCACCAACTCGTCGGCGGACAAAAAAAAAACAGATTGTGTCGCCTTTGAAATGAATACTTGGAAAGGATAACATGCTTGTGTGCAAATCTTAGTTTAATTCGTACTAATGACAAATATTCTCCAAAATTTTGGACATTAATGACAACTGTAACGGTTGATGCAGGATTCCTACTAGCATTAAAGCTTAATTATTTCATATGGAAAGTGTTCAGGTGGGTTACAAAAGAAAAACGGAAGAGGATATACCCAGGAGACGTTAAGGCCCGATGGTTCTCTGCCTGGCAGACGGGTTCTCGGTCTGGCGGGCTGAAAATTGAGCCTCTATTGTTCTGTGTCCTACAAATAGAACCTACACTTCCGCGAGATGCAAAATGATAGGTGGAGTTGCGGGTTGGTTGGCTCAACATTGCGGGTTGGTTGGTTAAACATGTACTTTTATAAATTATGGACATCAGATTGTATAGAACATATCCAAATCCGAGATTCCATACTACGACACTTTTTGTTTCACGCGCTCGCAGCCTAGCGGGATGAAAATTGAGTATCGATTGTTTTGTGCCCTACAAATAGCACCCACAGTTTCGCGATATAAAAATTGACAGTGGGAGTTGTGGAGATTAGTTTCTATATAAAGTATAGACATGATATTTTATACAGCATATGCAGATCGCTTATTCCATACTTAGGCATTTTTTTGATTGCGGGTTCGCGGCCGGGTGGGCTGAAAAAATACTGAATATTGTTCTGTGTCCTACAAATAACACACATATTTCCGCGATATACAAATTGACAACATGACCTACAGGTTGCTTGGCTGAACATTGCATTTGTACTGCTCTAGAACATATGCGTATTCTTCGTTCCCTGTACTACAAATAGCAACCACATTTTCACGATATACAAATTGATAGGAGGACCTATAGGTTTCTTGGTTGAACATTGTATTTGTATTGTTCTAGAACATATGCAAATTTCTCATTCCATACTTGGGCACTTTTTGGATCGCGGGTTCGCGGGCTGAAAATTAAGTATCTATTGTTCTGTGTCCTACAAATAGCACCTACACTTCTGCGATATAAAAATTTACAGGCGAGCTTCTGGACATAGTCTCTATATAAAGTATGGAATGAGATTTTATATAGCATATGCAGATTCCTCATTCCATACTTACACAGTTTTTGGATCCTGGATTCGCGGCCCGACAGACCAAAAACAGAGTCTCTATTGTTCTGTCTCCTACAAATAGCACCCAGATATATGCAATATACAAATTGAAGACGAGAGTTGCAGAGATGAGTTTCTATATAAAGTATCGACATGAGATTTTATAGAGCATATGGGAATCCCTGTTTCCATATTTAGGCAGTTTTTTGATCGTGGGTTTGCAGTATGGCGGGTTGAAAAAAGAGTCTGTATTGTTCCCTGTCCTACAAATAGCACTGACATTTCCGCGACATACAAATTGACACGAGTCGCCATGGGCTGCTTGGCTGAACATTGCATTTGTTTTTTTTCTAGAACATATGTGCATCCCTCATTCCATACTTGGGCACTTTTTTGGATTGCGGGTTTGCAGGCGGGTGGGCTGAAAATTAAGTATCTACTATTCCGTATCCTATAAATAGCACCCACACTTCCGCGATATACAAATTGACATGCAGACCCGTGGACATAATCTGTATATAAAATATGGAATGATATTTTACACAATATATGCAGATCACTAATTGCATACTTAGGCAGTTTTTGGAGCATGCATTGGCGGCCTGGCGCACCAAAAACAATCTATTGTTTCGCCACCTACAAATAGTATCCAAACTTCAGCGATATACAAATTGACAGGTGGAATCGGGTTGCTTCTCTGAACATTGGACTTTTATTGTCCCGTTGCGATCCCGTATAAATTTCATAATTAGCGTTTTTTTTTTTATCAGGGGCTCTGGAGCTGTCCGCGACATATAAATTGACATGAGTCGCTATGGACTGCTTGGATGAACATTGCATTTGTATTGTTCTAGAAGATATGAGGATCCCTCATTCCATACTTGGGCACTTTTTGGATCGTGGGTTCGCGACCTAGCGGGCTGAAAATTAAGTATCTAATGTTTCGTATCCTACAAATATCACCCACACTTTCGCAATATAAAGATTGACACGCGGACCTGGGGACAAAGTTTGTATATAAAGTATGGAATGAGATTTTATACAACATATGTGAATCACTAATTTCATACTAATTGACAAGTGGACTCGGGCTGCTTCACTGAAAATTGGACTTTTATTGTGCCGTTGCGATCCCGTATCAATTTCATAGTTAGCGTTCTTTTTTTATCGGGGGCTCTGGGGCTGGCGAGCTAGAAATTGGGCCTCTATTGTTCCGCGCTATACAAATACATTGTTCTACAACATATGCGGACCTACAATTTTCTTGGATGAACTTTGCATTTGTATTGTTGTAAAACATATGCAGAGTCCTCATTCCATACTTGGGCACTTTTTGGATTGCGGGTTGGCGGCCTGGAAGGCTGAAAATTAAGTATCTATTGTTCCATGTTTTACAAATAGCACCTACACTTCCGCGATATACAAATTTACACGCTGGCTTGTGGACATAGCCTCTATACAAAGTATGGAATGAGATTTTATACAGCATATGCAGATTCCTCATTCCATACTTATGTAGTTTTTGGATCATGGGTTCACGGCCTGGCTGGCCGAAAATAGTGTCTATTGTTCCGTATCCTACAAATAGCACCCAGATTTCCGCGACATACAAATTGACAGGAGGAGTTGCGGGCTGCTTGGATGAATAGTGCATTTGTGTTGTTCTAGAACATATGCGGATCCCTCATTCCATAGATGGGCATTTTTTGGATTGTGGGTTTGCGGCCAGGTGGGATGAAAATTAAGTATGCGGAACCCTCATTGCATACTCACAAGTGGACTCGGGTTGCTTCGTTGAACATTGGACTTTTATTGCCCCGTAGCGATTCCATATCAATTTCATAATTATCAAATTTTTTCTATCGGGGGCTCTGGGGTTGGTGGGTTGGAAATTGGGCCTCTATTGTTCCCCGTTGTACAAACACATTGTTTTGGAACATATGCAGATCCCTCATTCCATACATGAGCACTTTTTGGATCGTGGATTCGTGACCTGACGGGCTTAAAATTAAGTATCTATTGTTATGTGTTCTACAAATAGCATCTTCACTTCCGCGATATACAAATTGACAAGTGGACTTGTGGACACAGTCTATGAGATTTTATACAACATGTGCGGATTCCTCATTCCATACTTGGGCAGTTTTTGGATCGCGGGTTGGCGGCCTGGTGGGTTGAAAATAGAGTCTCTATTGTTCACTCTCCTACATATACCACCCAAGCTTCTGCGATATACAAATTGCCAGGAGGACTTGGACTAGTTTCCTGAACATTGCACTTTTAGGCAGTTTTTGGATGGCGGATTCCTTGTCTCCATAGAGTCTCCATTGTTCCCTTTGCTAGAAATAGAGTCTCCATTGTTCCCTCTGCTAGAAATAACATCCAGAGTTCCGCCATATACAAATTGACAAGAGGACTCGGGTTGGTTTGCTGAACATTGCACTTTTATTGTCTCGTAACAATTTCGTATGTATTTCATATTTAACGATTTTTTTTGATCGGGGGCTGTGGGGTTGGCGGGACGAAAAATGGGCCTCTTTTTTTCGGGCTCGCGGGCTAAAAATTAGGACTTTGTTGTTCCACGCTGTACAAAATCTACCCACAACTCTGCGATATACAAATTGACAAAGGAACCTATGGGATGCCTGGAGCAACATTGCAGTTTCATTGTTCCTTGTCCTCCAAATAGCGTTCGGAGATCTGCCATATACAAATTGAAAAATGGACTTGAGAGCTGGCGCATTAAATTATTAAAGGATGTTAAATCGCTTATTCTTAAAAGAATCAAGGTAAGAAAAGATTTTTTTTTTTTTTAATTCTATAACCGCAAGCATAACAAGGACCAATTTGAATTTTAAGGGCATGTTGTTCATATGATAGCACAATTGCATTCCACACACAAAATATTCGTTGATTTCAAATTATTCCAAGATATTAATTTGACTAACTTCATTGAATACGCAAAAATGCGAAAACAACGACCAATTTGTATTTTAAGAGCCTCTTGTTTGTATGTGAGGACAGTCGCAATTCATACACTATATATTCGTTGATTTCAAATTATTTCAGAACAATAGTTTGACCAAGTTCATCGATCAAGGAAATCTGCTAAAGCAACTGACAATACAGTTGCGTCACAGCACCATAGAAATTACCAGGTGGATGTGCGTCCCAACTGGCTAAAAAATAAATTATACTGTTCGGTGTCCTCCAAAGAACAGTTGGAGTTCTAGGGTATACAAATTGACAGACAAAACAAATAACCAAGAACCAACCATACTTTAAACAGTCTGCAAGCAAGTTCCTAGAAGGTTCCATAGAGAAGAACCCATCGACCTTTGCACCAAACAATTTGATATACAAAGAAAAGAAATCACCACATTTGTTTTCTGTTGAAATGAACTTTCATCTGGATGTTGAACAAATATTACAGAGAGACATGAGGTATTTTCGTTTCCTCTCAAAGTTTCATATAATTTTTTTTCCCCTTTTCAGTCGATATGCAAAATTGCATTGTCTTTATTTAAGGTGAATTTGCTTTGTATCCGAAGCTGCCACAACATGTAGACATTGCTTGCCTTTTTCTGTAGATATGTTTCATACGACAACTCTGCCAACTCAGGAAGCACATTTTGTAACAGTGGCTGCCTGATTGTACAATGCACGGTTGTGTTGCCCACAGTTTGAATAACACCACTGAGGCAATGTCCATAAATATATGGATATTTTTCACCGCATCGCAGACAATCAATTGTATCATTAGTTATCAAAGCGGAGTTAGAGGCAGCGGAATGGCATTTTGCACAAATAGGCTCAAAGGGGTTCGAGTACACATTGGCTGCAATTAAAAGACCGACAACTTGGGAATGCGAGCAAATGAATTAATACATTGAACAATATAATACACAACTGCATCCCACCCTCCCCTTTAAAACAATTTTTTTTTTTAACAGCGGCAGAAATTTGTTGAAGGCTGTTTCTATAAGCAAAGCGAGGATGATTTTGTAAATGTATATGCACAACAATTGTAGAGCTAGCTAGCTTCTCCAGATCCTCTACTGTATCTACTCGCAACTCTGTTACAAATGTTGATTGGGTTGTCCGAAAGATCGTTTCTCTAGCATCCTTCTTTTTTGTTATATTTTTGAACAACATAAGTGGAATCTGCCCTCTATGCAATTGTTGTTCCATTGACGAAAACAAATCTGAATACGTATCAAACAATTGTAGCTACAACATGGATCAATGAAATATTTGTGTAACTTATTCAACATACATGCAGAAGTGAAAGTAAACAACAAAACTGAATATGAAAAGAGGTACCATTGCCTTCTTGTTGTCTGACTCTCCATCCTTTATATGGAGAATGTGTTGCAACCCAAATTTCCTAGCCAGTGTGACAACAACCCCAATCGTTCCCATTGGGTAAATATCAGTGCTCTGTGCAAGTTTCCTGATAGTCGAGTCCGGGAGGAAGTGGTATTCTGAACAAATAGGAGGATTTTTTTCCACAATTATTGTTTCGTTGACCGAAATAATTCGATCGCAATCACCACGGTCATATATTGTTTTCGACATTATAATAAAGTTTGTAATGGATATCCCATTACATGGCAATATATTTTTTGCATGTTTCTGGATAGGTTGTGGAGGAACAGTCAATGTGACTGTCATCATGGTGTCCTTGTCTGTCATATCATCATGCATAATGGGTCTACTTTTGTTTGCCTTGTCCAAGTAGGTGGTATAGACAACCATTATGTCCCCGACGAACGCCTTTCCAGTTTGGCGGCTGTTCAAGGCCTCTATTGATAGTACTTTGGATGTCATAACTCTAGACCTGAAGACATTTTTTGAACAGGAAAACTAAAGTGAATGGTACTGTGCTACAAGTACATGCATACTTTTGATGAACTATGGAGCCAGAGTTTCGCAATGACACCTCTTAGTCTGCAGAACATGTAGTGGGTTCGACATCTTGCTCATACTTGTTGATACTTCTTGCGAGATGCAAACCATGTACTGTAGATGGAATCAACATATTCGCCATGCCATATATGAATATATAGCCCTGGAAATTTGTCTAGTAAACATAGTAAGAGCAGAGCGCATGCATCTTTACCTTTGGCCTTGTCGGTCGGTCGATGTCTGGGATGACTGACTGCTCATGGCCGTCTCACTAGTCCAAATTTTTCTGATGCAAGCATTTGTAGATGGACATCAAGACTAAGCAAACATATGCATTATATATTATATTCCCACACCCAGTTTGTATCTTTAATTTGCCAACACACTTGGTATACCTTTTAGAAGATTGCACCACAGAACCCTCTGCTGCTGCACAGAAGAATTCATCTCCCTGTCCAAGAAACTTGTTTTTTCCAAGGCAACAACGCGGAAGATGCAATCGATAAGAAGATAAGTTAGTTTGAAAACAGACATGTAAAACAAAAGGAAACATGTCTATTTACCTGCCAAAGAGTCCTTCATCCTGTCCAACCATTCTGTTTGTTTAAATGCAGCAATGCAACACAAACAAAATGGACATGCACTAGCTTAGTATGCAGGAATAAACGTACGCAACCAAGAAAATTTACCATGTAGGAAGGCACACAACTAGCTTAACACATATCCAGACCATAAATGAAATACAAAACAACGCAATATGAAACAATAGTACGAGCATGCACCTTTCTATATCCTCTTCAGTCGATGCAGTCTCGACTCTCCCCTTTTCTCCAGCTACTCTGTTTGTTTCAATTTGGGAACCCACAAAATTTAATTAACGTTAATGGAAGCTGGTATTCAGCGGAGAACAAGCAATATGTACATAGAGAAAAACTGACTCAACAAATAGTCTACAAAGGCAGAAACATGAACCTTTGTGCTTCTCTATCCATGGATGTAAACATGTACAATTTTTTTCCCTGGCCAAAATATATTACAAGGCACAAAATATCACGCAAATGCATGGTCGTAGCTAAATGATTTCTTCTTTTCCCTGGGAATTTATCCGCATATGCCCTCTAGCCATGTTCTTTATCCTCTATATAGACTGTTGTGCACATGATACAAGTTCTCAGTTTTCCGTGGCTAATTATCCACACATGCTTCCAGACATGAAAATATAATCTTGCAGAATCTTTGTTGCACATATCATATGTCAAGAACAACACAAATTGCATCATGTGCACACCAGTCTATGTAGAGGAGAAAGGACATGTCATGTCATATCCACACATATGACCATACATGGTTTATAAATGTACCTTTCATACATATGCTTTATTCCAACAAAAAAACAACGGGTGTTGTAACTTCACATGTAATCCTCGAACAATTTTGCATGCAACTATTTTCTTTCATGGCAGGACTGTAGTACTAGGAAAATCTCACAGAATAATAGATCTCGACTTCAACAGACATGGAAAATAAAACAACTGCATATCCACTGGTGGGTGCAGGGGATAAACACCGTAAAACCCCCCAAACAAAACAATAACAATCCAAAAAAAAAAGAAAAAAAAAAGCTCCAACCACCGCCGCTGCACCCCAACCCTGCAAGGCCGAATCAAAGAAAAGAAACCAGCAAGGACCAAGTCAACGAGAAAGCACGAAGAGGCCGAACTGCACCCCCAGTGCCCCAAAGCGCAAACCCCAGCCAAACAAACAGAACCAACAACCCGGGAACCAACGAACCTGCAAGAACCACCGAGCCACTGAACAACATATGTATCTCCAACGATTACAAAACTGCAACCCAAACAAAAAAGGAACCAAAAACACACAAGGAACATGCGACTACAAATAAAAAAACATTCTTACTTGCAAACTGCAAACTAAACAACAAACAAGGAATACAAAATGAAACCATGGCATCGAAACTTACTCTGAAACGATGAAATGTAGAAGCACAGCTCGAATCGCCAATGAAACAACAACAAGCAACAACCGAGAAACCAACGAAGAAGAACCACTCACCGAACCAATAAACAATGTATGTAGCCTTAACGATTATGAGGATGAAGCATACAATGGCAGCAACCGACAAGCCAACGAAGAAGAAGCAGTGACTGAACGGTAAACAATGTATGTAGCTTCAATGGCAGAACAAGGACAAAACATACAATGGCTATTGAACTGGTGGTAGACAATCAAGTGCAAATTCACTGTAACTGTATAGAAAATTTAGAGGAAAAATGTACTCCGAGAATCATATTTACATAGACATTTAAGACTCTCAGGCTGTCTAAGCACCTCGCGGAATGCAAACATTTAAGCTGTCAGGGGTGTTGCAGAACGTTGCGTCATGTGAACATTTACGCAATCAATCCTATTGACGCATCTCAGAATAAGTGTCAATACATTTCAAGAAATATACATCCGCCAAAGACGCTATAAACTTTGGAATTCTCAATCACTACAAAGCTTGGATATCAAAACTTTTCAATATGCTTATTACATATCAAAACTTGTGGATATATTCGGGTAGCAGAAAATGCTAATACAAACATTCGAACTAATGCTAGCATTAATCAACCTTGAAGCAAGATACAGGAAAAATATATGATTAAAACATATTGACTACGAGAAATTTTTTGGATATGTTGCCATATAGTACATTGGGAATAGAGAAGCCGGTAATAAGACCTCCAATCTCTTATCCAATCAGATCAATACATATATGTTACTTTTTATTATATAAAAATATATGCTTTTATTTCCATAGCTCCAACAATAGGTATTGTGCAAATATTTCGGGTCAAAGGACAAAGTAATATGCAGTCAACGATTTATCGGTTGCTATAGTCCCTCTATGCCTACGGAAGGGACTAATAAGTGTAATTAGAGGAATTTAGAGTCTATTTTTGAAGTTTGTATTTAATCGAAATCGAAATTGAAATTGTAGTAATTTTTAAAAAGTAGTGGTGTGTTGAAGTGAATAGCCATTACATAGTTTTTTTTTAAGATTTTCAAAACATAGCATATTTCAGTGATTGAATCTATGGACAAAAAGAGATGAACCATACAAAAGTTTCAAGTTATCTTACATGTTTCTTTCCTATTAAACTGACCCATAAAACATCTAATTCTAAAAAATATTCAGACGTTAAACTTGCTCACTTCCTTGATCCTTCTGCTCCTCGCCATCTTGTTGCATACCAGTGCCTTCAATTTTCACTGGGACGTGAATTTGCAATGTTGTTTCTACTTCATTTTCCTCTCCCTGCACAAAACTCTATGTACCTAGATTATTTGAAGCAAGAGAAAGATTCTCCAAATGCTAAGATGTAGTGATATCCTTCATCCTTCCACACTTTGCCCCTAAAAGATCAATTCTACACTTATGGATGAGAATTAGACTCATTTGGTTGACATTTTGGGCAAAGTATACATCAACCATTTATGCTAGTTTGGTGGAAAGGGCGAGGATGGCACTATTATTGACTTGAATCAATTCCTCATGATGGTGTAGATCCTTCTTGTGCTCTCATAAGTCATCACTTGCCATTGCAAACCAAGAACCTATACCTAGGATAACTGCACCTTTTTTACAATGAAAACTTGACCCCCGAAATCCTTAGTGATGCCTAGGGTGGTTGACCTTCTTCCCTTTGATTCGATAAAGTAGGACTATCATGATTGTTATGTGGAATCCTAGATCTTTACCAAAATACATAAACCCTTTAAAATTACCTGGAAGTTGTTCTTCGGAGCTAGTGTGAGTGTTGACCCCCAACCAAAACATGACCCTAAAGTTTGTTTCCTCTCAGAGTTGAAAAATTCATAGTTACTCGAATAATGATCATAGTGTCCATGAAAACCATTAACTCTCTTATTCATTGCACTCTAACTATGGTGAGTCCACACCATAGTGAATAAGCTTTAGCTAGATTGTTCAATAATTCTCCTAGTGCCCATGCATATTGTTTAATTTGTTTCCCCCTAGATCATGAAGACTCCCTCCCACACCTGCCACCCTAAATCTATTTTTCAAGTTAATAGAACAAAAATAAAAATAATACCTTGAAAATCCTCTTGCTTGAATATAACTTTCTTTGGAAACCATCATCTTTAAGGAGAAAATGAAAATTATAAATATTAAATCATTTTCTTTTAAGAGATTTTAGTTCAAGATTATATGTTTGGTTTAATTTAAGATTTTTTAAAATAGTTTTGAAGATAAGTGTTTGTATTTTTAATTAAATATTTAAGTGATTATATTTATGTATTTATATTTTGAATTAAAAATAAATAATGTAAAAATTGAAAATGATTTTATAAATTTAAATTAAATTTTAAAAGAATTACACTTCATCTTTCAAAATGATGTATTATATTTTAGTAAACTTTAACAACTCAAGACATAATAGACAAATCCTTCATATATAAAATCACATTTTTTTAGTCCGGTGGGTTAGATCAAGTGGATGAGTGTTGTTGTTTGCTTGAATGAGATTTTGAGATTGAATTCCTAGAAAGACCCTGTTTAGAGCCTCACTTGATGTCCCCACGGGTTAGGCCAATAATTACCATCCACAAAATGTGGAATGTTGATTAATTTTGTTTTTATTTTTTATTTTTTCTTTATTTATTACAGACACCTATTAGAAATTGCTAGAATTAATGATCTTTTAATCACACATAATTATTTAATAACCACTATTTATAAGTTCACACAATCCTTTACCAATACACTATCTTTTTTTTTTTTTGACGAAAACGGTTATGTTGCATTAATCGGCACTTTGGCCAGCCGGAATCAGAAACTTACAAATTTGAAGAAGGTTGGTGACCTCTAACAGTGCTGCCAACCTTCTTGTGAATGTCTTGAGAGACCATTCCCCTCTGCTCCTTGATCTAATTCGAGAATATGAACAGGGATGCATACATGAGTAAATTCTCACAAACTG
>ML824489.1:0-12844 GCA_009831015.1 Picea engelmannii | reverse complement strand
CTGGAGATAGTTCCAGAGAAGGGATCTCCTCCAACTTCTTGATAAACTTAGATGGGAGAGACGACTTGGATTTGGGTCCTGCCGAGCGGACCAACGCTTTGAATGCTTCCAATCGGGCTTTTCCTCTCTCGCCAGTCAGATCTGGGGCCATTGTGGCAGGCCGTCGACCTCCAGCAAGTCCAGACGCAGCGACGAGCAATGCAAACGCGAGGTGCCAAAGCGCGTCTCTGTATCCACGCACACCGATCGCAGGGCACCGAGAGGGTCGCGATTCAGTCCTTCAAACACCTCCCTTGAGCTAGATCCGATGCTGGCAACGAGAGCATTCAAAACGAAGATCTGGTCAAGCTAAGCCTGGTCGCCGGAGGGTCGAGGCTGCCTGTGCGCGGCTAGGGTTTTTTTTCACCATTCCTTACCAATACACTATCTTACATGTAACTTTTGTGGATAATTAATATGAAAATTTATCTTCTAAATTGATTGTCATTCTAACTTTTGTTTTATCATAGATCCACACCCTATAATATCCTTCTTTCAAGGAGAAATAAGAGTTCGTTCCAAAGACTAGATGGAAATTAAAAGGATTTATTGGATCACTTAACGAAGATGAGAAGGATTGGAGTGAGTCTTGGTTTTAGTTAATTAATTATATAATGTTTAACTTAAAAACAAACGATCTTTGTTTTAAATAAATTGTTTTATACAACCATTGTAAAGACAAAATTTTCTGAAGGGAAGCAATGCACCATAGAACATGTGAGTCTAAAAAAAGCTCTTGAAACTTCCAGGTATTAAACACATAAGAATGAATGTGCATTTCAAAACTGTTAAGGTTATATTCATCAACATTAACTCACTTCTTCCATGTGATTCAACGCCCCTGCTGTATTCCTGTGCAAATTATTGCACTTTGTGGTAATGAATACCAGCTTGAAATTTTCGAGCAAGGCGCAATGTGTGTCATCGGCCTTTAAAAAGGAGCATTGGAAACATATTTATGATGATTAAATCCAGAGGATTGGTGGAAAAATAGGTTGAATACTCATAAATATTATCATTTTAGTGGAAATGTTCAATAAATTAAAACCCATTTATGTGAAATTGGAATAATGGGAGAGGAACAAAGGATTAAGAGTTTTTCTTTTTATTGTTTTTAAACTTTTATTATTCATGATAGGAATATGTTGTAACTTACAGTTTTATCTTATAAAAAATTAAAAATAAGATAATGAATATGATGAGATGTGTTATAATCATTTTATTTTATTAAAAAGAACACAGTGTATATTCATTTAAGATAACTATTTTTTAAAAAAAAGTTTTTTTTTTGTTTTTTAGTTTGTTTGTGAGGACTAGAATGTGGTTTGAATCGTGATTAAGCCTAAGCCACACTAACCTTTAACATGGTTGGATTTTTTGTCCCCGCATGTTTCGAACTAGTGACTTAACATCACATAGTGCCTTAACCACACACTTTGTCACCGACTATCCTACACCTAGGGGACTACTATATTTATAAAGTTAAAGTTAACTTGGACGAATCACGTTTTAAATAAAATATATTTTGAGATATTTGAGTGTATTTTGTAAAATGAAAACAATTTAAAAGAGAGAGAAATAAGAGTTAGTACAACATTAATTCATTTTGAACTAATGTATATTTTTAAAAAATGATTTATATATATTTATAAAATTATGGTTTCAAATTATTTATAAGTATTCAAAGTGATAAAATTTATTTATATGTATATTATTTCAAAAAATAAATAAATTTGAGATGATTTTAAGTTAGTTTAATTTGTTTTTAAAAATTGTTATGTAACTCAACTATAAAATATTTAAACATTTGGGGTTATAAAATAGCTAATTATTCTAGAATAAAAAATAATATCAAACCAATAATATTAATACTTTATTAATTGTTTGAAATATGTGTTTCTTAAATTTGTCTAATGTTAATGAAAAACAATCATAATAATGATGATAACCGCGGAGATATAATAAAGAAATATATAGATATATCTCGGATATCCAACACTATAACATAAATGTATCAGAGATGCAACCATAAACACAAAGCTACAGTGATACACGATTTCTATTAATGAAATAAATGTACAGAGATTGTAAAAATACAGAGTGAAAAACTAGCTAGAATGGTGGCAGCTTATCTCTGAGTAGATATGTGACGACTACTCACATTCACAAGAAGATGGTTACAATGAGGCTTTGAAGGTCTTTTTTACAATCAATGGGAATGTAAAAAACCCTAGACATCCAAAAACCTAACCCTAGGAGATGAAGCATCAAAAGTCGCGTGGGCCCCGTTTGGGTAAGTTGGTATATCAACTTCCAGGGGTCGTAACTTTTGCATATGATCTTTGTTTTAGGCGCATGATAGCCCGTTGGAAATATCTATCCGAGGACTACAAATTTTGATGATGAAATTTTTCTATCGGTGGATACCCCAAAAAACGTCGCTTAGGGCCTCAAAACGGCTCCGGAAGTTCAGGACCCGAAAAACTAATAAAAATAGTAAATTACCAAAATTGTAAAAAAGTTGTTTTGAGCCAACTGGAAAAGGTTGGTGGCCACTGATATCCACCTGGATCAATCCTCCCTCCTTAGGAAGCAATGGTCTCTATTGCGTTGAGTGCCTGGGGGAGAGGAAAAAACATTTGTTGAATCTGCATCTTGATGAGATGCTTGCCTTGTTGGGAAAGTTGCGTTGCTTAGCTTGTTGAAGGTTGTCATGAACATTTGGCTGGAAGGGTTGGACCTTTTTAACCAGTCTGACTATATGAGGTGCCTGTGTGCAGAAAGAATCTTTACACTTTGTTGCAATCTTGTCGACCTACTTATGTTGGATAGAAGGTGCTTGGGCCGAGGCTGTAGTGGTTGCAGTATCCTTATGTTCACCCTTTGAACATATTGTGAAGAAGTTGAATTTTGTAGTATGAGATACTACATTGAGAAATTGTTTAGGTGGAACAATAGTCGAAACTACCTCTGGTATTTTGTAGAGATGACCCCCTAAAGTAACAATGACACTATGGGGTCGAGACTCATAAACATCATGGCACTTCCACATATATGGTTGGCCCAAGGGAACATCACAGACATCCAATGGGGCAACATCACATAATACCTCATTCTTTAAGGGTTGGATGCCGTATGACAATCGAGACTGCTAGCTGACATGAATATCTCGTCCTTGGTGAAGCCACCCTATGGTGTATGGTTGCGGGTGCAGTGTTTTCGACAATCTCAACTATTTGACAACCTCTGTTGAGATGAGGTTCTTCTGGCTTCTGCTATCAACAATAAAATACAATAGGGTTCCCTTCACCCACATCTGTGAATGAAAAAGATGCTCCCCCTCTTCAGGATCTGTTGGTTCTTTTGGTTGAATTGTTGCGGTCACGACAATAGTAGTGGGGTCTGCATTGATGATCTGTCTTTTACCAGTATTTTCATAATTAGATTCTGAATCAGGGTTTGGCTCCTTGTCTTTGATCTCGGCCAACAATGACTGTCTTGAGTGACATTCTTCAGTGTTGTGTCAGGGGATTTTGTGGAAATCACACCATTTTCTGGTGTCCTTCTTTGTCTTCCCGTGACCCTTATTTTCCTATGGCTTGGACTGGTTTTCAGGAGACTGTTTGTTAGGGCATTCTTTGTCATACTTTGGTTGTTGCAGATTTGCAGACCCAAACTCCTGTTTGTTCTGGTGTTTAAATTTCTGCTCGATTTTAACAACATATCGATAAGCATCATCGAGTGATGAGATGTCTAGAAAATCCATTTCAATTTGGATGTATCTGTGTAGAGCCCCACAGTATTTCAGAACCAAATGTCGTCCAGAGTCTTTGATACCCAGCTTGGTGTGCAAGATATGGAAGGTATTGGTGAACTCCGGAACTGCTTGGCCCCTCTCTTGCCGCAGTGTGGTCCATCTCATGTATTGGTCCTCATAGTTGCCAATAGGGTAATACTGTTCATTTACTGCATCCACAAAAAAATCTCAAGTGGGCTTAGCCCCATATATTCCAGACTCCTCTGTGGAACTTTTCTCCCAGTAAGTTTCCCACTAATGTTTGACATGGGGGAGAGATTTAAGGAGTGCGAAGGTGATCTTTTCCCTGTCAGAAAAATTATGAACAGAGAAATAACCTTCTAATAGATTTAACCATTTGTTTAGGGCATCCGCATCTATCTGACTTTCAAATACGGGAATATCAAAATTAACTTGTACCTTAAAAGGAGAGGTGCTTCCAAAGTGGTTGTTTGATGAAGATGCACATGTTGCTATCGATATGTGTTGAAGGATGTGGGAAAAATTCTTCATCATTTCGTCCCTCTATCGCATGAGAGCTTGCTCAAGCAACAGATTGATAGGATCGTTTGCTCTGTCATTTTTCTTTTCTTCCGCCATAGAGGGTTTCTTGGGCGTGCGAGAGCGATTTTCTTCAATCGAGACCCAACTTTCTATACTCGGACCTCATTAGGGACATGCACTGAAAAAACAATCAAGAGCAGCTTGCTCTGATACCACTGATCCGGATTATTTCCAGCACGAAATGAGAGTGGAGATATAATAAAGAAATATACAGATATATCTTGGATATCCAACCCTATAATAGAAATGTATCATAGATGCAACCATAAACACATAGATACAACAATACACGATTTCTATTAATGAAATAAATGTACAGAGACTATAAAAATACAAAGTGAAAGACTCGCTAGAATGGTGGCAGCTTATCTCTGAGAAGAGATGTGATGGCTACTCGCATTCACAAGAAGATGGTTACAATGAGGCTCTGAAGGCCTTTTTTACAATCAACAAGAATGTCAAAAACCCTAGACATCCAAAGACCTAACCCTAGGAGATGAAGTGCCAAAAGTTGTGTGGGACCTATTTGGGTAAGTTGGTACATCAACTTCCCAAGGTCGTAACTTTTTCATACGATGTCCGTTTTAGGCGCACGATAGCCCGTTGGAAAGATCTATCCGAGGACTACAATTGTTGATAGAAGTGTTCAATTGGTGGATACTCAAAAAAACATTGTTTAGGGCCTCAAAACGGATCCGAAAGTTCATGACCTGAAAAACTGCTAAAAATAGTAAATTACCAAAATTGCCAGAAAACTGTTTTGAGCCAGTTGGAAAAGGTGGGTGTCCACCGATATCCACCTGGATCAATAACACCACTTTCTTAGGATACTAAGGAAAATATAAATTTTAAGAATATTTATATCTCCTCATTATATATCTATATTGTTTAAAAATATTATATACAATATATTTAACATTTATATACAATATATTTAACATTTATATACAATATATTTTGTAAATGTATATTTTATAATTAAAAATATAGTTGGTATGGTTATAAATGACCATAATATTTTTTATTATTGTAATGGTTTGAGAATATGGTTTAATGTTTGTGTGAAATTTATTCTTTTATTAAAATTTGTGTGTGTATGTATGTATTTTATATGGATTTTAATAAAAGTTTTATATTGGTGGGAGACTTGCTTTGTTAATTATCCCACCCATGACAAATAAAATCAATCAAAAATATATAAAAAGTATATATGCATGTATAATGGTCATAGTTTGTATCATGATGCAATGTATAGATTATATAATCCATGTGTGTTGTACTTAAATGTCCTTATAACATTAATAAACCATCATCAAATTTCAAGTTGATTTTCTATTAATGTCCTTAGAATGAGTACAAATCGTCATGTGTAACTTATAGACTAAGTATATTTTTTATCAACATCCTTAGAATAATATAAGTTATTATCTCCAAAGTTTCAGATGATTTTCTATCAATGTAACATCCCCTCTGTTACGACAATAAGTAAGTTCAACTAGGTAATCATTTTTTTTTATACCATAAAACAAACATTTGACCAGTGTCATGCGTCATGACATAAATTAATAACTACTCAATCAGTTTAATCACAATCAACTGATGCAACATCACTTAATATTCAATTAACAACATCTCAAGATGATAGCATAAGGAAACTACATGCTCAACCTACCCTGAATGGTTAGGACCCCCAAGACACATAAGCAATGCTCAAGTTCAGGATTCATTTGATTGATTTTGACCATTTAAGGTCTCAGGACTGGCAACTATTCTGAGGAACAAGGATATATTTAATCCCATAACCAACTTCTATCATAAACATCATGACTAGATTCTAATAGTAAGGCATAGAATCACACATCATTAATATTGTCAATACATAGCATGTACACAATAACATTGCATCTATGCAAGGAATAACATGGATAATAGGTTAATAAATGCATCATTTCTATGTTATTTTATGACCTTTAACTAGTAGTGCAACACAATAAACAAGTATCATAAGCATCTATCATTTAAATTAAGGATGTGCAAAGAACAATCTACCTTACTTAATCAACCTTCAACAACATATGAGTGTAAATGAGTAAGAGGCTTTTACAAAAAGAATAATAACCCAACGAGCACAAGTAACATCTTAGTATGATGTAGCTCAACTTTGCATCTTCATATTAAGGAGTATCATCTAAGAATATAAATCAGAATTTAAAGGCTAAAATTATATATTCATTTGCAAGAAACCACAAAAGATTAATCTTCTTAAGCAATACACTAAAGTTAGATGCTACTTTACATTATGTTTCCAATTTATAAATCTAATAAAAATCAATTATAATAGCAATTAATTCAAGCCTTCAAGTTGTATGCACAAATTTAATGGACCATGAGAAGACCCAGCCATATTAACAATATATATTAAAAATCAGTGTTACCTTCCTATTAATTTATAAATTTTAGGAAATCATAAGAAACTCAGTTCTTCTTTAAGTCATACCTATACCAATTCAGTGTTACCTTACATTACACTTCTACTAAAACTTCCATGAAGGTCAACAATGTTTTAACATTATAAGGATTGACATCCACCTTCATATCCATATATTTACAACCACAAGTATAACACTTCATAACAATAATAAGAAGAGATATCCAAGCGACTTTACTTAAGAGGACCAAGGTTTATTTAACAAAGAGTAAAATAAGATATTAAGTCAATGCCCGTGTAAGGATCAAGGGGAATCAATACTCAATCAACGATATGGTAGAAAGGATTAAAGTGATTCCTTAAGAAGTATTTCAAGATAAATCCACCCTACGTGTCCCTCTAACCCTATAATAATTTGCTCATAAAATTACAATATCCTACATAATCGCAATATCCTTTGCAAGGGATTGTTCGGGATCAGATTACAGACATTCAACAATATTAAATTACCAGTTCAAATTTAAATTAGATAAGGGCACACCACTCATCACTCGAAGATTTCGAATCCTAATCTCCTTGTGCATAAACGAAAAACGTCGTTAAGGCTATTGGTCAACATTGATCCGCCCTTAGCAACAACACAATCCCAACCCAATTCACAACTTAATAAATATCACCGTGAAAAATACATGCCAAAGGAAATTCTGGATTAACGATCGGATTCACTCTAATTATGCTTTAATTCCTATAACCAATTTGAGAATGCGTTTACAGTATTTTTCCATAAATCATGTGGCGAATTTCACACAGATATCAATAACATTCGTACAAATTCAAACATAATTGTTCAATATTTCAAATTAAAGTTTTGTTTGTTCCATAAACCAATTACAACAATGATATAGTAGACATTATGTATATAAATAAGTTCGTAAACCACTTTTAGTAGAGAGGTATGGTGTAATCAACAATCATCGCTGCAAGATAAATTCGATATCTTCTCCCTTAGCCCCTGATCTGCAAAGGGGCCATACACAAAAAAACAAAAATCCTCTAGCTCCAAGCTTGTCTCGGTACAACCACCGCTCTCTCTCTCTCAAGTTGGGTATCCCAACTCTCACAAGTAAAACCAGTCAAAAATAATTTGTGAGAATAACTTTACCAATAATCAGTGTGATCCCTTTCCCATCTTGACCATTTTCTTTATAGGAATTCTCTCACTGACCCATCCCCACTTGTACAAATAATTCCATATTTTATTTTAATTAAAAGTCAATTTCGCTCACATTTCCAAAATGTGCCCCTTAAATCCCTCCTAGTTGTCTCTTTATTCCCCATATTCCCAATTAATGACTAACACCTTACTAATCCGAGTTGAGTTAAAATAGGAGTCTTCTTATAGTTAAACTAGTGGTAGCTAGACTCTAGATACCCTTTTATACATACAAATATTCTCTCAACTTTATTCATTTCTTATCTTAAATTTCAATTTGGTATTTTCTTGCACACGTGTATTGAATAAAATATTTGGGTTTGTTTTATTTTACTTAATTCTTAAATTGATTTGCCTTATTCATTTTTAATTTAGTTAAGTCTCCTTACAAGAACTTAGACTTAGGCTTTATTTATTTTTAATAGGCTTAGACTTTCATTTGGGATTTACAATTAATAAATTCATTCTTTAATTAATTAATTAAATCTGGCAAGGCATAAATATTTTTTCAAGGTTTAATTGTTCTCTCAATGTTTTCTAGCCACCTAGATTTATTGACTCAAGTTTATTTACACAACGTTCCCTTCAATATGCATTCTGTGCTCCAAGGGTGCCACTCGCCTTTGACTGGTTTTGGTAGTTGTCCAACTCTTGGAATCAACACTCCATTCGGGCGACCTTGTGAGAGACTAAGGGCTTCTAAGGAATAAGGAATCTGCATTATTGAACACCCCTTCGAATCTTCTTGAGCGACTATCTCAATCTTCCCTCACAACTTCGTGGACCTATCGAACTAGGTAATCATTAACCTACAATTCGAACCATGGTGGGAGTGCTAGTAGGTTGTGGCAGGGATGTCGCCACACCTCTCCCTTAATATCTAGTTTATGTGCATGGCGCCTTTACTCCTTATGTGATTCAGATTAGCAAGCATTCGCCAGCCTTCATCCATCGACGAAACATTGTCAATGATCCATATACAAAATCGTACTATAATCAATCATATGTCACATATGCATAAATGAAATACTCAAACCAATACAATCTACTCCCTGACTCAATCCGAAGTCCAAGGAGGTCCATTGATTCTATCGACATCTGCAATCTGTCAAGTGTCCTGCACACTTAGGGAAAACTCGTCAATAGCATATGTCAATACATATATATCAAATAACATTAAATCACAACCCATCAATATCATCATATGAAATCCATATAATCGAAACAAATAACAATGTACTATAACCAGATCACTTGCACGCAAGTGTCCTCAAAGAATAAGTTGATAACATGTGCTCGCAAGAGCGGGATGTTGCAATCAATAAAAAGTATAAATTACTAAATGATTTTCTATCAATGTCCTTAGAACAATTATAAATAATGTAGATTTACTATCAATTTCCTTATAATAAGTATAATTCATCATCTACAAAATTCAAGATGATTTTTTATCAATGTGATGAACATAACCTCGTCGTCACAATGTGATGGACATAACCTCATCATCGCAATGTTATAAAAATATCTTGTCATTATAAGGTGACAAACAATGTCATGTCGTCGTAATGTTATGAAAATACCCCCATCATCGCAATATGATGAACATACGACATTTATGCTCATCCCATAGCCATATGACATACCATGAACATACAATGAACATACAACATTTATGTTCATCACATAGCCCCTTTTACTTAAATGTCTTTTCATGGAAATGTGATGAACATAGTGTCATCGTCACACTATCGTAGTCATTGTCAATATGTGACAAACAATATCCTATCTTCACAATGTTATGAACATAGCCCCATCATCACAATGTGAAGAAAATATCTAGTCGTGATAATGTGATGTAAATACCATGTCCTTGCAATCTGATGAACATAGCCCCGTCGTCACAATGTGATAAACATAACCATATTGTTACAATGTGACAAATATAGCCTTATACAACGAACATACAATGTGACGAACATAACCATATTTTCACAACATGACAAACATAACTATGGTCGACCTTGGTTGACCATGACAATGGTTGATTGTGGTTAACCATGTTTGACATTTTTTGTCCATACATGACCATCATTGGCCATAACCATATTGATGAAACGTGAAAAACATGGTTGGCCATAACCATATTATCGCAATGTGATGAACATAACCATATTTTCATAATGTGATGAACATGACTGGCCATAACCATATTGTCGCAATGCGACGAACATAACCATATTGTCACAATGTGATGCACATGACTGGCCATAACCATATTGTCTCAATGTGATGAACATAACTATATTGCCGCAATGTGACGACCATGACTAGCGATAACCATATTGTTTCAATGTGATGAACATAATTGGCCATAACCATATTGTCACAATGTGACAAACATAACCATATTGTCACAATGTGGCCAACATAGCCTCTTCAGGAGAACATGATGAACATAATTGTATTGTTGTAATGTGACAAACATAACCTCATCGCCCTCATTTGATGAACATATCCTCATCATCACAATGTCATCCAAATACCCTGTCTTCATAATGTGACAAATAATTTCCTATCATCACAATGTGATGAACATAGCCTTGTTGTCGAAATAAATGTCTTATCCTCGCAATGTGATGAAGACACGACATGTATTTTCATCACATATACCTATGTCATACAATGAAAATACACCATTTATGTTCATCACATAGCCACCTTTTACTTAAATGTCCTGTCATCACAATGCGGTGAACATAGACCCATCATCACAATATCCCTGTCATCATCAATATGTGACAAACAATATACTATTGTTGCAATGTGATGACAATATTTCTATAGTCACGATGTGATGCAAATATCTTGTCATCATAGTGTGACACAAATATCATGTCCTCGCAATTTGATGAACTTTGCCCCTCCCTTACAATGTGACAAAAATAACCATAGTGTCACAATATGGTGAACATAGCCTCGTCATCACAATCTCATCAACATAGCCTTGTCATTGCAATGTTATGCAAATATCCCCTCATCATAATATGACAAACAATTCCAAATGTCGTTATTTGAATGTCACCCATAGTCTTGGTCATCCATAGTCATGGATAGCTATGGTCACCTATGGGAAACAACTGTCAAACATGGTTAACCATTGTCAACCATGCTAAAGGTGTATGGAAGTTAACCATGATCATGGTAACCAAGGTCAACCACAATTAACTAATTAGTAAATTAGTTAATTAATTAGTAAATTACATTATTAATGTATTAGTACTTTACTATTTTACATTATGCATTAATGTTTTAATTAATTAATACATATGTATTAATACTTAAAAAATGTATTACTTAATAATGCATTAATATATTAATACTCTAATATATTACATTATGCATTAATGTATTAATGTGTTAATTTATACATTACAATTATATAATAATGTAATAATGTATTGCTAATGTATTAATACTTTAATAATGTTTTACTGAATACATTAAATTTGATGTATTACTACTTGATGAATGTATTATTAATGTATTACTTTATTAGTGTATTAATACTTTAGTGATGTATTTATTAATGTATTTATTGATGTACATTTAATATATTGTTAATGTATTACTTTATGAGTGTATTTACACTTTAGCAATGTGTTAATTAATAATATATTTATGTATAGATTAATTAATAAAATTATAAATCAAGTAGATTTGCTATCAATTTCCTTAGAACATGTATTATTCATCATCTACAAAGTTCAAGATGATTTGTTATCAATGTGATGAACATAATCTCGTCGTCACAATGTGTTGAACATAACCTCCTCATCGCAATGTTGTGCAAATATCCTATCATCATAAGGTCACAAACAATGTCCTATCATCGTAATGTTATGAACATAGCCTCACCATCGCAATAAATGTATTGTTGTCGCAATATGATGAACATAGGACATTTATGTTCATCACATAGCCATACGAAATATGATGAACATATGACATTTATGTTCATCACATAGTCACTTTTACTTAAATGTCATGTCATTACAATGTGATGAACAAAGCACCATCGTCGAACTATCCTAGTCATCATTAATATGTGACAAACAATATCCTTTTGTCGTAATGTTATGAACAAATCCTTGTCGTCGCAATGTGACACAAATAACTAGTCATCATAATGTGATGCAAATATCATGTCCTTGCAATCTGACGAACATAGCCCTATCATCATAATGTGACAAACATAGCCATATTGTCACAATGTGACAAAGATAGCCTTATACAATGACTATATAATTTGATGAACATAACCATATTGTCGCAATGTGACAAACATAACTATGGTTGGCCATGGTTGACAATGGTTAACCATCTTTGAAAGTTGTTGTCCATATATGACCATCACTAGCCATAACCATATTGTCACAACGTGACAAACATAACTATGGTTGACCATGGTTGAATGTGGTTGACCATGGTTGACAACGATTAACCATGTTTGAAAGTTGTTGTCCATACATGACCATCACTGGCCATAACCATATTGTCGAAATGTGACGAACATGGTTGGTCATAACCATATTGTTGCAATGTGATGAACATAACCATATTGTTGCAGTGCGACGAACATGACTAGCCATAACCATATTGTTGCAATGTGATGAACATAACCGGGTGAAATCATGAAGGTGGGTTACACTTTTGCTTGTTTTATGAGAAAAAAAACTGTATTTTCACAAGTTATTCAACTTCCGACATATAAAAGTATTTTTTTTATTTAGAATTTCACTTTACA
>ML824488.1:0-11827 GCA_009831015.1 Picea engelmannii | reverse complement strand
AGTCACTCCAAGTTGGAGTTACTAAAGATTGCAAAGACCAGATTTGCTAGCTATTATCTCACCTTCAGGCGTCTATTGAAGGTAAGAGAGGCATTGGCTAGTATGGCCTCGAGTGATTCATGGCAGGATCTAAAAGACAGGGCTACATCCGCATCTGAGAGAAGTGACTTTCAGGAGGTAGAGGACACAGTTCTTGATGGCCATTTTTGGCAACAGGTTTGGTATATTCTGCAATTCACCAAACCCATTTACATTATGATTCAGTTTGCAGATATAGATCGACCGGTGGTTGGAGAGGTATATGAGCAGATGGACAGCATTCTAGGCCAAATCAAAGACATTGTAGAGCCGAAGGATGCAATCTTGTATGATCATATCCATAAACTTGTGGTCAAAAGGTGGGATAATTTGAATGTTCCACTCCATGCCCTGGCATATGTCCTTACTCCAAAATATTATTCTTCATCTTGGTTGGCCCAACCAACACTCGGGGGTGGGGAAAGGAGAAAACCACACACATATCCAGAGGTGCAAAATGGATATATGCTTGTATTGGACAAGTTGGTACCTGATGAAGAGGAGTGTGCTCAAGTACGAAGCGAATTGAGCAAATACATCAGTGAGCATGGAGTCTTTGGTAACTTTCATGCAACCAAAGATCGAGACAGGTTGGGTGTTATCGAATGGTGGAACATGTATGGCTCCCATACCAAAACTTTGCATAAATTGGCAGTGAAGGTGCTTTCTCAAGTCATTAACACCTCTTCTGCAGAGAGGTGTTGGAGCACCTATAGCTTCATCCACAGTGTAAAGAGAAACAACTTGAATGCAGACCGGGCAGAAAGTTTGGTTTATGTGCATTACAACTTGAGGTTGTTGTCGCATTACTATGATGCAGATGGGAATGCTTTTTGTACAAGAGATATGACTTGGGATAACAATCCAGAGGAGACTAATTTACAAGATGGAACCATTGTTTTAGAGCGCTTGCAAGAGGAACTTTTGAGTGGTCATGATGGCGATCATATTCCTAGAGGAGACATGCCACCCCCATCCACTACAAGGGTTCCAGATTCATCAGTTTTACCATTATCTGCACAACATCCATTGTCACGTGGGGGCCATTCAGCTGCTGGTCGTGTTCCACGATCACTTCCACCTATTCCTCCTCTTATTCAAAGATCACGGGAGAAGAAACTAGAAGTTTCTCGTGGCCAAAGGAAAACTTAGAGCATAGTACTTAGTACTTGCTAGATCTTTTTTTTTGTTTCATGTTTAGACATAGTCTCTAAAACTTAGTACTTTGTCTTGAGTCTTGACTCTTGACTCTTTATTATGGCTTATTCTGTAAACAATGAAGTTATGAACTTATGAACTTAAGAACATCATATGACAATTTACCGTTGAAGTTAATGATTGATGTTATATGTGTTGAGTCCCACATATGTTTATGATTGATGTTATATGTGTAGTATGTAATATGTACTAAATGGTTGATGCTTTAATGATCATCGATTCATCACTAATCAATTAGTAAATGATCTTATATCTATGTTTTCATGTTTTTTGCAATTGATTCAACATTCTGCATTTTATATATATATATATATATATATATATATATATATATATATATATATATATTATGTATTATATAAAAAACGCTCCCGCTCCCGGAGATTTTTGAAAATCTGCGCTTCCCGCTCCTGCTCCCGCTTGTTGAGGGATCTACACAAGTGCATTACAAGCTAGATTATACCCCCATGGCACTCTGTATACCTCTCCCTTCAAGTGACTTTGTAGTACTGCCCCCCAAGCTAATCGATTAACTATTGGGAGTACCTAGCATTTGGACCTTAATTAATTAATAAATGGCAATAAATGGGCTTGGAAAAATGTTGCATCGCAAACAAATGGTAGTTCACCCTCTACAAAGTTACCCATAAATGAGACAATACAAACCCTTGTATGTCATGAACCCCATGCCCAGAAGTTCACCCCACTCCATTTCACATACACACATGGCTTTGATGGGTTTCTCTCGGGAACCACCTTGGACTTGGGGAATGATTGACCCAATAGGATGCCTTGAGACCCCTCCCACACCTAAATTTGACAAATTGTATAACGTCCTTGAGCATTTTTTTAGTTTGAAAAGGTGGGTTTGATTATTAGTTGTGGCTTACTTGTCGTGATACTTGTGACTCATGGACCCCTGGAGGGCGTGTTTGTTTTCCTTTGCAGGACCTTGCCCGGTGGACCGGTATTCATGAGGAGACGATTAGCTCGGACCTTCATGAGGGCTTGAAGCCCAAGGATGTGAAATATCCTTGTTGGGTTTTTGGTGTAATTTCCTTGGTTTGGGTTTGAGGTTCAATTTAAATACAGTTCATTTGCTAACAAGATATTCAACTTATATGGAAAATGAAAAATCTGCTATATAATATGATAACACCCATAACACTTTTTCTGCTTAAATATATTAAGTGCCAATAGCAGAAATACACTGAAGATTACAGCAGAGTACAAATATGAAAGAAAGAACTTGATATGCGCCCTCTAAGGAGATTATCTCTGCATAAAATCCGGATAAACACTAACTGTAGGTGACTGCCATACACAGCTTGCTCCCAAACACGAAATATCAACTCTGTGTACAGTATTCCATCATCCAAAATTGTGTGAACAACAGCAACAGTGCACAGGTAAATAGCAGGACTCTGTATAGACTCCCAGTTCTCTTCAACACAGCAATTCGCCCCACGAAATATTACTCAACACCCCAATACAACGCTCTCCTCCACACAGGATCAGTTCTCAAGTTTTATTGCAACTCACAGCAATGGTGTCGATTTCTTCTTTCCAATAGTAACTCGGACAGGAGGGGGAAATCTCTGCAGCAAGAAATGGAGCGCTACCACTCCCACTCACTCATACCATTGCCACAAAGTTCCTCCAGAAACCCAGCGACCAGCAATAGAAAGATTCGATTCCCCATTAAAAGAAGTCGCCTTTGGAGAGAAGAGGACGATCCACAACTTAGTTTTTGCTCAGATTCAAGAAGAGTTCGACCTCTATGTGTTCAAGCTCAGCCACCATATAGAAAAATCGCCCCAATGAAGAAACTAGCCGCCTCAAGCAAATAAACCAACCTTTGTTCAAGATACAAGCTTTCGAATGATGGAAACTTGTCCCAACTGAAGCTCAGTGAAGAAAACTGTGTGTTCTCTTCCAAAATGATCAGCTAGGGTGGGTATGTTGCACCACCGAAACTAATCTCTGCAATTCCTCCTAGGGTTTTCGTCCCAAGAGTTCTAAGACCACAATGAGCTCTCTCAACGAGAAATTAGAAAAATACCAAAATGCTCGAATGAGAGAGAGCACCCTCCTTTTTCCCTTTTATTTCATCGTTGACTCTTTTGTAACCCTTTTACCCTTTTAATCAATTTAAGTGACATTTCATATTCTTCCTAAGTCACTTTAGGCGCTTTTTCCCTTTTTTCCTTTTTTAATTATCTAATGTCGTTTTGTTAGGCACTTTTCCCCTTAGGACATTAAATAATTAATTAATTCCCTTCTTAAGGACTATAGCCTACGGGAATCACTTAGGCTACTGCGTCCAAGTCCCATGATCACCCGAAAGGGGACATTACAGTCCTCCCTCCCCGAGATTGCTTGTCCCCAAGCAATTGCAGATTCAAGTGCTGCAAAAAATGTTCACTCTCCCAAATGGCATCTTCTGCAGGCAACTCTCTCCATCTGACCAGATATTCCTTGATTACCCTATTCCGAAGCTTCTTTTCCCAAACCTCCAATACTCCCTCAGGAACTAGTACTAGCTGCCCCTCCTCATCCAATGGAGACAGTTCTGCTGAAGTTTTGATTTGTTGTCCCAATGCCTTTTTGAGACACGAGACGTGAAATACGTTATGGATCTTACTCCCTTCTGGCAACTCCAGCTCATAAGCCACTTCACCAACTCTCCTGGTCATCTTATAAGGTCCGTAAAATCGTGGCTTGAGTTTTGCTGCACCACTCTTCTTCAGAGAAGATTGTCTATATGGTTGTAGCCTGAGAAACACCAAGTCCCGTACCTCAAAGGTGCGCTCAACCCTGTGTCTATCTGCATATATCTTCTGTTGGTTCTGGGTCGTCTGCAGGTTATCCTTAAGAGCCTTAAGAATATCTTGGCTCTCCTGAATCCAGTCTTTGGCCTTGGGAGCCCTGTTGTCCCCAAACACCAAGTCTACAAAGGATGGGGCATCATATCCATATAATGCCCTAAATGGTGACATCCCCACAGACATATGATAAGTGGTGTTATAACAATGCTCACCCAAATGTAACCACTTAACCCATGTCTTCTGTTACCCGGCCACGTAGTTACACAAATACCCCTCTAACCATTTGTTCACTATCTCTGTTTGGCCATTTGTCTGTGGGTGGTAACTCGTACTGGGAGTCAATTATGTGCTTGCGAGCTTGAACAATTCCTGCCAAAAAGCACTCATAAATTGACTGTCCCTATCACTAACAATATTTTTCGGCAACCCATGAAGCCTGAATATCTCCCTGAAGAATAAATCTGCTACCTGTGATGCCTTGTACTTCGAGGATATGGCAAAGAAATGAGCGAACTTGGTCAACCTATCGACCACCACGTAAATGCAATCTCGGCCCTGTGCCCTTGGCAACCCTGTGATGAAGTCCATGGATATGCTCTCCCATTTCTGCTCCGGAATGGGCAGTGGCTGAAGTAATCCTGCAGGGTGGGTCTGCTCCAGTGTTACCAACATCGGCAACGGCAAAATATCACCGAGGGTCCGAAAACGAAAATATCGGCAAAATCGGGGAAAATATCGGAAAATGTCGTAAGAACGAAAAATTACAAAAATATTCATTTTTTTCAATTTTTTAAATATCTAAAGCATCAACAACATCAAATAAATGCATTTCCACATAAATATGAAAAGAGAACTCATATATAAGATGTATAAGATGTCTAGTAAACTTGAATGCATCATAGATCAACACTGAATCATGTCTTGACTCTAAAGCCTCAAAATATCATAAAAAAATACAATAAATGTACCTCATCATCATGAGTTATCTACAATGAAATCAGATAAATAAACTAACAATTCCCTCGGCCCCTTTTATAGCCGAAGGTGATGGCTCTAGAAATGGATTTTCCTTTAGAGGAAGAAGGTCCTAGGGCTGGCATTGGACTCTAATGTACTATAGAAGAAGAAAAATCTAGACTCTGGTGTCCTCTATTGGTGCTACTGCCAAGTACAACTCGCTTTGTGGAATTCGTGAAGATATATTCATGTGCATCCATATGAATCCAAACCATTATACACAAATATGCAAAGTTTCTCTTGTAAATAGCAAGGGTGCATATAACCAAAATAGCACCGAGTGCAATGCATCTCTGAACCAAAATACATCAACAAAGAGGTTGTAAATGGCCTCTAGAGTCCAAAAAAAATCATGCTACAACAAATAACCACATATCATCAAAATCGTTGCCTATATTAGGATCCTTATCATCAGTGTCACGCTCTAAACATTAAAATAAGATAGAAAAAGCTTAACATGCCTAATAAGTGATTTTACTTGAGTGAACGGTACATTTTTACTTGATTCATGACAGAAGAGTTCAACAATCAATGCCACCAACATCGAGGTACATAGAGGGCTTGGTGGTCTAGACTAAATGGCAGTTCCATACCCTCATACATGATAGAATCTAGTGGAAATGTTGCAATATTGTCAATCTTGAAATCCTGAAAACTATTAAGTCTGTTGAATTTTGAATGGGACCTAAAATTCTACTTTCTTCATATGAAGTCCAATGAGGTTGGAACCACTCTCAAACATCCTGAAACAATTAATGGTCATGTTAAAAATTTAAGTAAAAGGATGAAATTGAAAGATAAAGGAGAATGTCACTTTTACTTAATTAATTAGTATATTACTAGCCTCCTTAACTACATTTTTGGCTCTTGCTCACCTCTTGCTCCTTTTCTCTCCAAACCCCACACTTTGTTTGCAAAATGACACTTTAAAACCCAAAATTGGCTTTTAATCCATGACTGTCTGCGACATTTTCCATCAAATCGCGATATTATCGCGATATTTTCAGCCGATAATATCGCCAACCCTCAAAACGATGATAATATCGCGATGTTGGTAACAGAGGTATGCTCTACCTTATTCTGTTGACAAGTCACACACTTCCGCACATGTCTCAATACATCATCTTTGAGGCCCTTCCATGAGAACCTCTCTCTGATCTTCCCGGATGCCCAGTTAAAGGTGTGTCATGCATGGCTTTCATAATTTTCTCCTTTAATTTGGACTCTGTAACCAAGTATATGTGATCCTTGTAGTAGATGATATCATCTACCACCTTATACCTATCATCCTGCACGTTGTTGTCCATCACCTCACAAGCAAATTTTCTCTTGGAATACTCCACCAGGAGCTCGAATTTCCAATTCGTAGATATCTTTGATAACGAGCATAACTCGGGTCTTCTGGATAGAGCATCAGCGACTGCATTGTTCTTTCCTTTGACGTACTCAATATCGAAGTCATAGGCTTGTACTTTACTGACCCATTTTTGCTGCCTTTCGTTAAGATCCTTTTGCCCCAAGAAGTGCCTCAAACTGTTGTGATCAATCTTGACCACAAACCTCCCACCTACCAGGTACTGTCTAAATTTTGCCAATGCATGCATTATGGCGAGCATTTCCTTTTCATAGATGGAATAAAGTCTCTCGAGGGCGGAGAGCTTCCTTCTCTCGTATGCAATAGGATGCTTTTGTTGCATCAAAACCGCTCCTATGCCCACACCAGATGCATCACACTCTAACACAAAGGGCTGAGTAAAATCAGGAAGTGCCAAAATGGGGCAAGAACTCATCACTTCCTTCATCTTATCAAAGGTCTTATGGGCCTCTTATGTCCAACAAAAAGCCCCTTTCTTCGTAAGATCTGTAAGAGGGGCGGTCAACTGAGAGAATCCTGACACAAAGCGCATGTAGTAACTACAGATTCCAAGGAATCCTTGCAAATGCGTGATATCCTTAGCTGGTGGCCAATCTAGAATAGCATGTATCTTCCCCCTGTGAACCTGCACTCCCTGTGCGCTGACTATATGCCCCAAGTAGAGAACCTCTTTCATACCGAATTCGCACTTAGATTCCTTGGCATATAAGGACTACTCATCCATAATGCTCAGAATCTCCTCCAAGTGCACCAGATGCTCCTCCCAAATCTTACTATAGATCAAGAGGTCATCAAAAAATACCAATAGGAACTTCCGCAACTGCTTCCTAAATATGTGATTCATGCATGACTGAAAAGTGGCAGGCGCGTTGGTCAATCCGAAAGACATGAACAAGAACTCATAGTGCCCATAATGGCACCTAAATGCGGTTTTATGAATCTCCTCCTCACGAACTCTGATCTGATGATATCCTAATCGAAGATCAATCTTCGAGAAATACACTGCTCCGTGCAGCTCATCTAGCAGCTCATCGATCCTAGGTATAGGGTACCTGTTTTTTATTGTTTTCTTATTCAAGGCCTGATAATCAATACACATCTGCATGGTCCCATCCCTCTTCTTAACCAAGACCACCGAAGAAGCGAAAGGACTGGAACTGGGTCTTATGTGCCCCATGTCAAGCAACTCCTTGATTGATTTTTCTATTTCATCTTTCAACTTCTTGGGATGCCTGCACGGGGTGGTGATCACTGGTTTGGCCCCTTCTTCAAGTTCGATGGTGTGCTCAAAACCTCTATTAGGAGGTCTCCCTGGAGGTATCTGCCCAAATACCTTGTCATGTCTACTCAATAAATCCTGGATGTCTATATGATAGTGCCTTCAACCTTCATCATCCGTCTGGGACGTCTGGGACGTAATAAAGCACTGTGCTGCATATACTACATCTCCATGTCTGAATATGGCTTCCATTCTTTTGTTTGATACTACTGTAGGAGCATTGTTCGCCATGCCTCGCAGTACAACTTGTTTCCCTCCTGGCGTGAAGAACTTCATGGTCATCTGTTTGTAGTTTGTGGTAATTTCCCCCAATGTCTAAAGCCACTGAACTCCCAACACTACATCTGAATCTGCCACATCCACCACATAAAAGTCTTCTGTCAAGGTGTAGTTACCAATTGTCAAGGCCAATCTAGAAATTTTCTTTGTGCAAGACACATTAAATCCGTCGGCCACCGCTACTTTGAACCCCTCAAAGTCCTCTATAGCTACTCATCTCCTAAGTCACTTGACACAGGGACACGAGACACGAAGGACATGAAAATACGAGTATCCGACACGGGCACGACGACCCCCGGAAATAGGACACGGAAGACACGTTATATATATATATATATATATATATATATATATAATTTATATATCAAAATTTAAATTATGAATTACACATGCAAAAATGAAATAATCAAGCTGTAAACAGTTACATGATGATGATACAAATTCAATCATACAACTAGTACTAACTTAGTAACTACTAAGTTACTAACATAAATGATGACATTGCCAACTCAACACTGTTGTCCAAACCCATATCATCAGGAAACACATCCCACACCTTTGTCTTTCCCTTCAACCACTCTTCTCTCTACCTAGTGTCTGCAAATAAGACAGAGTTTAGTGTGCAGATACACCACTAAGTCACTTGACACGATGACAAAGAGAAGAGTTCAACAGAAGAGTTTATACTTGAGTGAAGGGTACATTTTTACCGGGGTCATGATAGAAGAGTTCAACAATCAATGCCACCAACATTGAGGTACATAAAGGGTATGGTGCCCTTGATTAAATGCCAGTTTCATACCCTCGTACATGATAGAATCCAGTGGAAACATTGCAATCCTACCAATCTTGAAATTATGAAAACCGTTAAGTCTACTAAATTTTGAATGGGACCTAAAATTCTACTTTCTCCATATGAAGTCCAATGAGGTTGGAACCACTCTCAAACATCCTGAAACAATTAATGGTAATGTTAAAAATTTAAGTAAAATGATGAAAATGAAAGATAAAGGAGAATTACTAGGGCGGGTAAAATGGAGGGGGTGGGGACCTCTTTAAATAGAATTAGTAAAGCAAAAATAACCCTTAGTTGCACACTGAAACACCTCACAGTTGCAACTTGCATGAGAAAACATGAGCCAAGGTCCTTTTCTGAGCAGGACACGTGTCCTATTTTCAAGACATGCGTGTCCTGTGAACATGACACGTTCTAAACAAGTGTCTGACACGTGTCCTACCGTTTGGTGTCCGACACATAGGATTCGCGACACGAGGGGGGGTTTGGACATGTCAGGTGACTTAGCTCATCTCCTAGCCACCCAGGCTGCATCAATAAAGTTGTGGGTTGCACCACCATCAATTAAGGTCGTGACTCCCTGTTCCCTTATGACTCCTCTAACTCTGAAGGTGTTGAATCTAGGGGTACCAGATAATGAGGCTATAACAACCTCCTTGGCCTCCTCACTATGCTTCCCCTCTATCTCTTCCTTCTGCTCTTTGCCTTGCTCAGGAGCAACCTCCTGCTCCTCCTCCTCATCGGAATCTAAATGTACCTCAATATAATGGGCTTGACCCTTCCCCTGACACCTGTGTCCTGGTACCCATGGATCTTTGCAGTGGAAACAAAGATTCTTTCTCCTTAGCTCATTTCTTGTTGCCTCGTCCAACCTTTCCTTACCTGTACCTTCCTTCCCAGTAGGTTTCTTGTCCTTGCCTTTCTGTGGAATAAAGGGTTTGGAAAAAAAATTAGTTTTAGGGACTGCGCCTTCCATGTCCCTTGTCCTGACAATAGCATCCTATAAGGTCTCAGGCTTGAAAGCCTTTACCTAACCACGAATTGGTTCTAACAACCCCTCAATGAACAACATGACAAGCCTATGCTTTGATATATCTGACACTATCACTGCTAGCTTTTGAAACTCTGTGATGTAAGCATCTAGCGACCCCTCTTGTTTAAGTTGTGCTAACTCTCTGAAATGTAGGTCTGGGTCCTTTTTATCAAACCTCTCCATTAACTTCTGAGTGAAGTCCAAATAGGAGGTGATAGTTGCATGTCCTAGCGTGACCAACCCATGGTACCACCACTAGTGGCCTTTTCCATCAAGGTGCAGAGTAGCGAATTTGATCTCTTCGGCCTCGGTCATAGGGTTGAGCTGGAAGTATGTATCTAGTTTTTGTACCCATGCCCTGGTTGTGCTCCTATTAGAACCATCGAAGGAAGGAATGGATAGCTTCCCCAGCTTTCGTGCTAGATCCTTGTTCTGTTGCACCCTGTTATGATCCCTTGGTCTATTCATGTATTTGATTGTGCAAAAGTCCTGAAGTGACATGGCTTCCTGAAACTCATCACCTAGGGCTTGATATTCTCTCAGATAGTCCTAAAAAGTTTCACCTGGGACTTGCTGTGTTAAGAACCAAATATCAATATAGCATAGAAAATGTGAAAATTCCAGGTCCTATCAACTTGCTTTCCAGGTCTGTCTTAGACCAAAGGAAGGCTCTAAGTTTCACTGTCTTCTTCTTTAGTTTTCTGCTGTTTTATAACAGCCAACAGTTCAAATACTTTCAAGCTGATTTGTTACGGTTATGTTCTCAATTTGGGTGCTCTAGCATGTCGTTTTTGTCATAAAAATTCGTACATGCAACTCAAATAAACATAACACACCTAATACATCGTTTACTGCTGATTATGAACAGATCTAAGAACTAATATCATGCATTTGTAGACACAAGTATTTTTGGTCAACATGACCCTGGACAAAACCCCCTCGGGGAAAACTAGTTTGAGATCTATGTGTATATATGAAGAAAGCAAATGAAGGGTTACAGTAAACAAAATACAAGATAGAACATGATACAATAGCAACTCCAGCAGAGAAGATATACAAGCTCAAGTCCACCAAATGCGCCCCAGAATGGTGCACCCCTCATGCAAACTGCCAGAACCACTAAATCTGCTCCAGCTGCCAACTGTGATGTCAGATCTGAAAACCCCTCCATAGGAATGAAACTCCAGTAGATGTCCTCACTCTGCAACTGACCTCATTGCAATCTGATGGCTAGATATCCTACCAGAAATGAATCAGCCTGCCAAGCTAATGCACCCCTCTCTGAAGTAGAATAGCTCCAGTAAATAAATGAAGCAAACTGCTCCAAGCCTCCCACAAGGAATGCTAGCGGCCTCCCTCAAGAATCCTCATGCAACTGATCTCATCTCCATAGCTCAAGTGCTCCTCTCACAACAAGCAAAACTCTCCATGAAGAATGCGCCCTCCTTAGACCCTTTGCGCCCTCTTAGACCTCAATTAGGAAACCTAGAGATTGAAATATCCCTGATCCCGCCGATCGAGATATTTGCCACTGATCTACTATTCTGTCTTGCAGATCTGATACACTGGGGGTTTCTAGATGCGTTTCAGTTGTATGTTTGAGATCTTAATGGTTATTGCAGGTGCATGTGGGTTATTACATGTGCATGTTGCATGTTTAAGGTTTAAACAACATATAAAGGATGCATGCAAAAGTAGAGAACATCAACTGCCCAATATCATGTATAATAACAGTTCGATCATGGAAATACAATAGCCAACTGGAAATATAGAATATAAATGTCAGTCAGATCTCATGGATCAGTACTGGAATACAATCAAATAACATAAAAATACCCGTGATCAAAAGATGATAGCAGATCTGATGCATGCACGGATAGATCGGCAAAAATACGCGATTCCGGAGAAATACGGTAACCGCTAC
>ML824487.1:112255-123018 GCA_009831015.1 Picea engelmannii | reverse complement strand
CCTTTGTAGTGTGAAAAGAGGCTCTTTAGGGCTTCATTAGGTCTTTGACCAGCCTACCATGCGGATTCATCTCAGATTTGAGGGTCAAATCGGCTTGGGAGCTGATCCATAAGTGGTTGGGAGGCCGACCAATTCAATAAATGTGCCGTTTAGCAGGTGCGGGGGTTTTTGCGCCAACAGCCGTGCATCGTGCGCATATGCGCGCATTGTATGTTCTTGTTACGCGCATGTGCGCGCGCACCCAACTTCTGTAAAGCGCTCTTCAATTTTTACTACTTTGTATAGTTTTTTGACCTCTTTGGAATACTGTGAATTTAATTCAATGCCATGAATGACTTCATTACTGTTTGACGATGCTGAGTTCTTGTCACCATGTGCGGACAAAATTTCAGTGATAACAGATGCCCCCTGATGGATGAGGTTAGGAGCATACGTATAGCCGAAATCCATCAATGTTTCTTCTACTGAGAATGTTGTTGTAAGAGAGAGCAATAGTGGGATCGGTGAGAGCAATCCTTTGGAAGAGAAAGGAACTAGTAGTACCCGACCTTCCATAAGGTGCGTAAAATATACAACTGTGTACAAACGAGGCGGGCATGCCCCATGCTCGTGTTATGTAACTCTGAGAAATGGTGACTGAAGTGTTGGTGTAGATGACTACAACGCCCTTGGGGGCGATGATAATAAAGGCAGAAGACAATTCTGCAAAGGAACATACTCTGAATAGTAGGTAATGGTCGCGGTAAGAAGCAACAACGATGATGCAGGCATTGAAGGCCCTACCAAGTTCAAAGGTCTTCGGCAAATGGTAAAAACTAACTACAATAGTCGCAAAGTAAGACCCACCATAACATGAGAAAGTGTTGGCGTCGAATGTTATGGGGGCCAACGACAGCAGGGAGAAATGGTGTTTCACCCTATGCCATCCGAGATCGCTCATTAAATAGAGAATGAGAATCAAGATACTGTCGCCCTTTTGGAAAATGGTGTTGATGTCGACAAAAGGGGGACATGACTCCTAGAAGCAAAGGGCTTCATGGAATCTACTGAGGTGAGGAAGTGGCAGAGGTACATGGATGAAGTCAAGACGTGGGAAGACTCAAGACTACTCTTGGTTGGAGGATGTATAAAAAGTGGCCGCAACCATGTAACAAGGTCGAGTGTCAGGGGGACGACAAGACCGGTGATAAGTTGTGCCAGAGGCGGGACAAGGTGACCGAATTCAGAGGGTAGAGGGAAATCACCAATGGAGTACTCTGAAGATATGGATGATGTCGGTAAGGGAAGATGATAGGTAATGCTCCAACCAAGGGTGACATGGGTTGCATGTGGCCAAAAAGGAAGCAAGTCGCCAACGGTGACAACAAAAGAAAATCTAAGGACTGGAAATAAAGGCATGTGTACAATAAATAATGAATAATTTTTTGGGGATAATTGTACAAATACAGAAACGGGTGCCCCAGTGTGAAATGCGTGCCCCAGGGAGGGCAGAATTTTCTTGGAAAACTGATGAAGGGTGGGGGCCCCATTGGTGAGTTTCTGTATGAGGTAGGTGAAATGAGGATAGGTTCACAGATGACCAAACTGATTGTGGATGAAATGGAGGGTTCATGATACTGCGGAGGTGCAGGTAACAAAATAGAACCGTAAAGAGATAATCTGGGAGTCCATGTGGGAAAGCTAGAAAAATGAGGAGAAGGAGAATGTGGATGATTCACGACATGTTTGAAAGACTATCGGGACTCCCATCCCTAAAGGGTAATGAAAAACATCATGAGTGTCGAAAAGTGCCAAAAGGTGCTATGAATGAAACAACTCATGTGGGTAAGAATGCTACCGAGTAACAGTACCGAAGGTGTAACTGGAGGTGTGGGTACTGCAGAGCCGGGAATGGAGATCCTAGAGGTAATCATCAGAGGGCATGACTGGAAATGCAAGTGCGATACAACGGGAAAGACTACATGCCAGTGCTGAGTATATACCTGAAGTGGTGATGCCGAGGGATGAGGAGCAAGTACCTGCACATATGAGAAACAAATACCCAAAAGTGAACAATATCTGAAGAGAATCAAAGATATGAGCATGTATTAGATAAATGTGACAATGCGTGTGCGTACCTGACCATGATATGAAAAAGAGGCACCCCGGGGGCCTGGGATAAAAAGTGACCCAGGGACAGCTGTGATGTAGGTGGCGGGATGTTGATCCCGTGGCTGAAGACGGTTTGAAAAATGAACACCTTGGGCTCCCGGAATGGTGAGTGGAAGTTTGGCAAAAGGCCTATATATAGTTGTAGGGCCCACATTGTCACCTCATTTGTACCTGCTGCAATAGTGACTGGACGAGCAGATTCCAGAGGAGATTTGGAGATTCAGGGAGGACGAGGCATCTGATCGACGGTTTGCGAGTATCAGGTTAGTGGTCTGATCATCCTGCATAGAAATAGGCTTTCAATTTTTGGGCAGGGCTGGTACGGGGGGCCGTACCGGGGTAATTAGGGGAATTTGTATGGGGTGTGGGCCCACATGCATGGGCGATTCAGTGGAAGGCACGCATACGTGCGCGCTTGTCCACCGAATATACGTGCATGGGTGCACGATAGGGGAAATTTAAGGCACACCCTAGGGGCATGCCTGTGAGTTGAACAGGCGTGCATCAGTGCGCGCCTGTGGGTTGGACAGGCACGCACTTGTGCACGTCTGTATGATGAACAGGCGTGCTCAGGAGCCCTCCTGTGCAGTGAACAGGTGCGCATATATGAACACCTATATAGTGAACAGGCGCGCATGTGTGCGTGCCTGTGGGTGAAAAAACCGCGCCTTTGAGGCAAGGTTTAAGGGGGAAAAAACGAGTCTGGTTGATGTTGTTGATGGGTATCTGAGCTGATATAGGACTCTATGTTGTTTGCAGGTGGCCAGTAGTGACGATGCCAGTGCGGTGGCGAGAGCGAGACTGGGCCCAGTTGCTAGAGGCTATGGCCAATGAGGGGCCTGGGGTGAGAGGGACTTTAGCAACCTGTGGGTTGCTAAAGTTCTTTGAGTGCTCGTTGATATGGGCGCAGGAGTATCTGCTGCAGTTCATGATCCAGATGTGGAGTCTGGAACTGCACTGCTTCCTTGTTTGAGGAGAGCAGATCCCCATCACTACGATGGAGGATATTTATTTTTTGATTGGGCTCCCCTTTCGGGGATCACCCCTACCGACAGAGCCTGTGCTGCCAAGGGATACATCCCTTTCCACGATTGGTGCATGATACTGCTCAGGCCCAGACTTTATGTCAGGGACGGTGGTGAGCATCAGTGCTATTGATGTCTTAGCACATCGCTGTATAGCGGCGATGATTGTGCGTATATATGGGTCGCTTGCGACCCAGCGGATTAGTGGTGGCCAGTTGTTGGTGCTGGAGAGGGTGGTGGTGGGCGGCGAGCGGTTCGCATGGGGGCTGACGCTACATGCGTGGATGATCACGCAGTTGGACCCTTGTCGGTCCACAGGTGCAGGAGAGTTTGCATTTGGCTCGATCCTGGTAGCCTAGTTTTTGGAGAGGGTGCCAATGTTGTGCCTGAGGGTTTTGCTAGAGATGCCAGGGGCACGAGAGCCGCGCTTGAGGCGATGGTATACAGTTTTGGTCCGCCACGGTGGTGGTGAAGGTGGCCACTACTTTTCAGCAGAGGCGGCGTGGATATGGCGACAGATGTCGCAGGTAGTACTTCGGTACCCCTATGCTAGGGTTGACTTTCGGGGTGACCTGAACATGGTGTTGCCTCCAGGGGAGGTTTTTGACCATCAAGGTATGCTTTAGTATTGTGCATGTTTTTGTTCTTATTTTGTTTTGGAGATATCAGTCCATATGTATGTGATATAGATGCTGATATGATCTTTTGTTTGTTGTTTTGTGCATGTGCAGATGTGGCACCTCGTGGGCGCGAGGTGGAGATGCAGAGAACGTTGTCTTGTCGAGAGCCGGAGAGATGACCGCAGGGAGAGAGGCGTCGGTGGGAGGATGTCGCGGAGCGACCTGCTGAGCCCGAGAGGGCAGTGAGGAGGCGTCGGTTTGATGACCCTAGTGCAGGGCCATCGCACACTCCTCTGGCAGCGGTCGGAGTTGATTTTGATGACATACACCGTCGTCTGGAGATGGTCTTATAGGACATGCCTGAGGGCATGTGGATATGCATCCAGGATGAGGGGTTCCTGGAGCAGTGTATAGGAGTACCGCCACCATGGCGGGCTATAGTGCGACGAGCAGCTGTGCTTGCCGCTATGACTAGTGGACGCCTGTCGCCGGGGCAGGAGGGTCCTATGGGTGGTCCTCCACCACCGCTTAGGGTAGGTGGTGGTGGGCCACCACCTCCTCCTGAGGGAGGGGAAGGTGGTGGTATGATAGAGGCACCATGAGTGGTGCATGATGTACATCTTTTTGTTATAGGCTGGTGAGCCGATTTTTGTACCGAGGTGTTGTGCTGGCCTGCGGGCACATTTATTTTTGTATGTAAACATTCAGATGGCCTAATAGGCCTTTATATATATATAAGTATACATATTTTGATATCCTAGTGTTGTTTACATGTGTTTTTTGTTGATGATGATGTCTATTCTATCTATATGTTGTGACAGGTTTTGTGAGTTGGTTATGTATGTGTAGCTTGATGTGATATATGCCAATCTAACACCATGTTAGCTATTTCATCTGTGGTTTGATTCAACTGTCTTGGAATATGTGTAAATGTAATGGAATCAAAATGTCGAGATAACAGTCTAACCTGCAGGTATTTGCGAAAGAGGCACGGATCACGTACACGGTATACATTGTTGAGCTGGAGAACAACTAGTTGAGAGTCGAGGAAGATGCTAAGGTGACGAATATGATGGCACTCGGCATCAGCCAGGAGGCCAATGACAGCTGTGTACTTAGTTTGGTTGTTGGTTGCTGGCCCCAAGCATATGCCGCTTGAGTGTAGCATTTCATGTGAGGTGGTGTAGAGAGCCCAAGCCGCCGAAGTGAGATTTTGCCTCCAACGGCTGGTGCCATCGGCATAACCAATGTGGTAGGTTGGTGGAGGAAGCATCTGTCAATAGCACAAAGGATATTTTAGACGAGAGGGGAGGAAAAAAAGATTAAAAACACTAGAAAAAGAAATCACCTAAAGTAGTCTGACTACATTTAAGCATAAAATTTCTTGAGATACAACCCATTGACGGGTTCTTTGAGAGAGAGGCCTTCGAGAGAGGCCAGGACAGATGCGCCTTTGGTGAGGCAATGTTGGATAACGTAAGGGCCATGCCAAAGTGATTCGAATTTACCGTGGCCAAAGGTATCATGAGCGATATCATAAGCCAAGACAAGGTCGCCTTCACGAAATGATCGAAGGTTGACATGGCAATCAAAGGTAGCTTTGGATCGTTTTTTAGTTGCCTCGTTGTTCTGTAAGGAAGATCAACGATCTTCATCCAGCGACTCCAAGTTCAGCAAGCGCTACTCCATTGGAGCAGTGTCAGGTAATAGCTCAATTGCGGTGCGTAAGGTGGGAATTTCGCACTCGATGGGAAGAGTTGCCTCAACCCCATGGACTAAATGGAATGGCATGAAACCCGTAGCAGTATTTACTGTCGTTCAATAAGCCCATAGCGCAGAAAATAACATATGATGCCAATTAGTTTTATGTTTATTAACTGTGTGCTGTAACATGGTCTTGAGGACTTTGTTCACTGCCTCGACCTTTCCGTTTGACTGAGGATAGTATGGTGAGGAAAACTCGTGAGAGAAACCTAACCGAGATGAGAGTTCGACAAAGATCTCATTCTTGAAGTGTTTCCCATGATCGGAAACAAGTTGGAGTGGTACGCCAAAATGGGATATGACATGATTAAAGAAAAAGCGCGTTGCGGTGTCAGCGGTGTTGTTGAAAGTGGGCATAGCTTCAGCCCATTTGGTGAAGTAATCAATGACGACAACAATGTATTTGTGACCATTGCTGGAAGGGGGATTACAAGTCATAAAGTTGATGCCCCATTTACAAAATGGGTCGGCCGTAATGACAGGGTGAAGAAGGGCGGGGGGTGCCCGGGCTTTGTTGGCATAGAGATGACATTGCTCACAACATTTCACGGCATGAATGCAATCGTGAAACAAGGTGGGCCAAAAGTAACCGGTTCGGATAATCTTTTGAGCAGTGGATATACCCAACAGATGGCCCCCACATGCGTCGTTGTGGCAGTCGTTTAAGACTCTGTCGGCCTCGTCAATAGTCAGGCATCGACGAAGAATGGTGTCGATATCCCGCTGGTATAGGATGTCGCCGATGAGGAGATAGAGGGGGGCCTGATGGCGAATACGTTGACGATCATCTTGTGAAAGGTGGCTACCAAAATTTTGAGTTCGTAGGTAGACGAGGAGGTCGCCATACCAAGGATCATCTGAAGTGATGTAAAAGAGATGTTTATCTGGAAAGTCGGTGTTGACAGGGGCACTGGTGGTGTCAGAGGGAAGGGCCGTGACAAATTCGGCGAGAACGAGGGCCTTCTTACTCTTATTTGTTGAAAAATCGAGGTCGTACTCCTGAAGGATAACAATCCATCGAGCGAATTTTCCGTTGATTTGTCGACGGCTGAGCAAGTACTGCATAGGGTTGGAATCTGCGATGACCTTTGTGGTGCGAAGCAGAATGTAATGGCACAATTTCTGGACTGCAAGGACAACTGCAAGAGCAAGCTTCTCTTCATGTTTATACTTCAAGGGTGGCCCTGAGAGGTTCTTACTAACATAGTAAATGACGTGTTCACGATTGTCATCTCCGAGTTGGATGAGGATGCCAGCGACTAATACAGCTGATGCTGATACGTAGAGGATGTAGTCGCGATTATAGTCAGGTGCACTAATTAAGGGTGCATTTGAAAGCACTGCTTTCAAATCGTCAAATGACTGTTGGGCATGGTCGTCCCAATGAAATGGGATGTCGTGACATAGTAAGAGAAGGAAACCATGTGCGCGTATGGCGTAATTAGGAACAAAGCGGCTGAGAAAGTTAGCTTTGCCCTGTAGACTCTGAAGTTTCCATAAATTCTGGGGAGGTGGAATTTCGGTGATAGCTTGGACTTTGAGGGGGTCCATGGTAATACCATTTTGGGAAACGATAAACCCGAGGAGGCGCCCTGCGGTGACACAGAATAGACACTTGAGAGGATTCAAGCGGATGTTGTACTATCGACACTGTTGAAAGATGATTTGTAAATCATCGAGATGCTGAGTACGTTTCTTGGATCGAGCTGTGAGGTTGTCCAAGTAGGCGAGGATGATTTTAGCCAGATCGTGGAAGATGTATGTCATTGCCTGTTGGAACGTTGCGCCAGCATTTTTTAAGCTGAAAGGCATGACACGATATGCAAAGGTACCCCACAGGGTAATGAATGCGGTTTTATATTGATCGGCTGGGTGGATGTGGATTTGGTTATAGCCAGAGAATCCGTCCATAAAGGAGAGAGCGTCGTGGCCAGCGCAGTCATCGATAATTTGATCGATGAATGGCGTTGGAAAGTTGTCTTTGGGACATGCGTTATTGAGATCGCGATAGTCTGTGCAGACGTGGATAGTGCCCTATTTTTTGTCGACAGGTACAGGGCTGGAAACCCATGAAGTATAAGCGATGGGGTAAATAAACCTGGCAGCATGTAATTTGTCAATTTCGGCTTTGATAGCCGCAGCTTTGGCTGGGTGTAGCGGTCGTTGTTTCTGGCGGACTGGTGTGATGTCAGGCCAGGTGTTGATGCGATGTTCGACAATAGAGGGATCGAGGCCAGGCATTTCCGTGTATGACCAGGCAAAAATATCCCTGTATTCTTGAAAGAGGGCTTTATATGCGGCGATTTCCTAAGGAGTGCAAGTAGCTCCAATGGTGATTTCTTCGACGATGTCGTTTTTAATGGAAATGTCAATTTTTATGGTGGGGGAAATGTTGGCCATGTTGCCTTGTTCAAATGCATCAGGGGTAGGAATCGGATTGTTGAACCAATCGATAGGCCCGGATGGGATAAAATCTTTGGTTTCGATCGCGTAAATGGGGTTTTGATTAGGAGGCATGAGGGCTTCCTGTGGAGAGAAGAGTGCGCGGTGATGTAGCGCATCCCAGGGTGAGTCTGGGTGGTTTAGCTCTTCGAGTATTTCCTCATCGCATTGGAAACGTCGGGAATATAAGGGGTCGTGAGGAGTGATCTCAGTGCTAGTGTGATTGCCCCTTGCTGGAGAAGCAAGGGGAGTGGTGCGAGAAGATGGTGAGGGTTCACTCGACATGAACCATATATTGAAGTACTGAGGAGTACCCGTGGTGGTTGGGTGGCAAGTATCCATAGGGGAATGAGCAAGAGAGTTTGGAGGATTGCGGGGTAAATCCTCAAAGATGTCGTTTAAGAACCATGGAGGCGTTGGGAGTGCCTCGGGCTCGGGAGAAGTGACATGAAGATCCTCAAGTGACGGGGTAATGTCAAGTATTGCCTCTGCAGGTTGGTGAAGTAGGGCCAATTGAATTCGCCTGTATGCAAGGATCATAGGACACTGGTATGTAAAATGAGCTAGTGAATCGCAGAGAGAGTAAGGACATCTCATATGTTCATTGACTGAAGTAGTGACATAGCGAATGTCAGTGACGTTGGACGAGGACGTAGCAGGGCGTGAGTTGTTCTGGAAGTTCTAGCGTACGGCTGCTAATCTTTGCCGAAAGCACGGCAGTGCTGGGCAATGATGGGTGTAGTGGCCATACTCAGAACATATAGCACAAGAGTATTTGGTCCTCAACCCTTTACTACTGGAAGGGTTGGTGGTAGTAGTGGTACTAGCAGTAGTGACAGGTGTTGTGGGCATTTGATTGGGGGGAATCAAATTCCGTAATTCAGGTAGAGATGGACAATTGTTAGTTTGGTGGCCCTCTTTCTCACATAGTGCACAAGGTGGTGGGATGCGTGGAGAAAGTGGAGCGGTGGGCTCCTTCTTCTTCCTTCTATCCCCAGCTGAAGCAGGGGGGGTTGTGAGTATGGGGGTAGTGGGGGTAAGGACGGGAATCGTCATGGGAAGTCCTTCCTGTGGGGGAAGGGATGGTCGAGGGACCATCTCTGGTGGGTGTAAATACCAAAATGGGATTGCTAGCACCATATTTGGTAGTGTGAGCATTGTGTCTACCTAAAACGCTTCGATACCTGGTGGAGGGTAAAAGAAGGGAATTTGGGTGAGGGGTTGGAGGAGTGTTTCCCAAATGGGATTATGCCCTTGAGGGGATGTGGATTTGTGGACTGTTGAGGTCAACGGGTGCGTAGGAGGCTCCGGTGGGAGTGGTGCTGCGACTATTGAGACATCAGGAATGACTGAAGCCTCCTGAGGAGGAAGAGCATCCTCCGTGTGAGTTTCGTTAGATGAGATGACACATACCTGGTTAGGAGGATGAAGGAGTGGTGGTGCTCCGTGGTATGTCCCTAATAAGGATGGATCTTTGAAAATCCCTGGACCCATCTCGATGAGTGGGTAGGCGTCTTGGTTGGTGTGGATGAGAGGAAGAATGTTATCGAGGTTGGCAGATGGGTTAGGCTCATAATGTGAGACTTGGTCGATGGTCACGATCTTCCCATTGTGTGGGAACATCATTGTCTGAAAGACAGAAGAGGCCACTGCCTTCATAGCGTACATGTAGCTACGCCCAAACAGGATATTATAGTCGAGCGGGGCGTCAATAACTTCGATGTCAATAAGAATAGTCTTGCCCCCAAGTTCAATGGGGACATTTTGGAAGATCCCTTCAGGAGAGGATGGTCGTCCGTCATAAGCTCGTAATGTAATGGCAGAGGGGATGAGTTTCGAGGAACCAAGTTTTTTCCATACTGTTTTGGACATGATGCACATAGAGGCACCTTCATCGATGATACACCGATGAACTGTGATGTTCCGTATTTTCACTGGTATTTGAAAAGCGATCAAGGCAGGAAGACGGGGTTCTCCGCTATCAAGATCAAAGGTGATGAGTCGAGTATCAGCAGGGTCGACTGCCCCCAAGGCGGAAAGTAAAGATTTCTGCTGCATAGGAAAAGTCTGGAGGACTTCCAAGACTGACATGGCAGCCGGGGATTGTGCTAAGTCGTCTACCAAGCTATAGTTATGAGCTGCCCTAGCCTGTGGATTGTGGACATTCCTGCGCAAGGGGATGCGAGGGATGCGAAGTGGTGGTTCGACGGACGGGCGAGGGATCACCAACGGGGGTCCTGTCGATGTCGGGTTTGTCTCTGGAGAGATGGGAGGAGACTCAACGGGTGTATGATACTGACGATTACACGTTTGCAGAAGAATTTCTTCCTCACTGGTGAGGAGAACTGTACGCTCTGCTGGATTGTTGGGGTTGTGGTATTGTCCCACCTGAGGTGGGGGATGCTGCGCGTCCTGTTGGGTGTTGATCACACCTTGATGTGGAATAGGATTTTGCAACACGACAGGCGGGGGTTGCTATACGTATTATTGTGGTGCCTGTTGAGGGGTGGTTTGTGCAGGAGAATGGGGAAGACTACCAGAATCTTTCAGTCGTTTGAAATTAGTGATCTGGGGGCAATGGTGAGTGTAATGACCAAACTCACCGCAAAGGGCACAAGGGAAGATGGTTTTGACATTATTCCTTCCTTGGCGTTTGTTATTATTGCCCCCTTGGGGATTTTGGTTCCCTTGGTTCTGGTTGCCCCCAGGTGGTTGGTGTTGTGGGGGTTGATTCCCGCCTTGACCGGGGTTGTTGTTATTC
>ML824487.1:82252-98043 GCA_009831015.1 Picea engelmannii | reverse complement strand
ATTCATTTCATGTTTAAGAAACATATTGTTAAACAATTGTCAAATTGACATATCAAATCGTGATAAAAAAAAAATTGAAAAATAGTCATTGGAAAGCTAACACAATTCTTCACAAGTTTTGTTTTTACTGTAAAGTGAAATTCCAAATAAAAAAAATACTTTTATATGTCGGAAGTTGAATAACTTGTGAAAATACAATTTTTTTTCTCATAAAACAAGCAAAAGTGTAACCCATCTTCATGATTTCACCCACATACGATTTTAGATTTTAGGCATATGATAGCCCATTGGAAAGGTATCGTCGAGGAGATTCATTTTGGGGCCTCAATCATGCTGTAGAATTTCATTGAGAATCTCGATCCCAAAAAACCTTCATTTGGGCCCTCGAAATGGCCCCGGAAGTGAAAACTGCTAAAAATAGTAAATTGCCAAAATTGCCAGAAAATTGTTTTGAGCTAGTTGGAAAAGGTGGGTGGCCATCGATATCCATTTGGATCAATCCTCCCTCCTTAGGAAGCAATGGTATCCATTGCGTTGAGTTCCCTCATCAGATGAGGAAAGTTCTGTTGAATTTGGCCTCGGGTGAGCCACTTGCCTTGGTGTAGGAGCTGCCCTGCTTTGACGACTCAATAAAGCTGGATCATTTACTGTCGAGTTCCCTTGATCTGTGTGTCCACAATCTGATCATTGGATTCCTATTGGATGCAGTCGTGGTTGAGCTCTGTTGGTGTCAGTTGTTCTGCTACGTCTGAGGTGTCCAATAATGGTGGGAAATAAGGGCGAAGGAGATCCACGTTGAACAGTGACTGCAGGACAAGGAAAGTAGGAATGTTGAGCTCAAAAGAATTATCCCCTATGACCTTGGTGATGGTGTCTGACCCATAACGGACTGGACTAAGCTTCTGATGGGGTCTTGTAAGGCATTATTTCTACAAGTGCAACCAAACTTTGTCTCCCACCTGAAACTTATGTGGCACCTGATGTTGATCATGGCGTTGTTTGTACTTGTCATTGGAATTTTGTAGGATATCCTGAACCTATTGGCAGATGTGATAGATCCACTCAATGAACCAGGTGGATTTGTCAGCTTCAGTTGGAACAGGATATGAGTCGATTGAGCTAACCGTAAGGGGAAGTGCAACATCTATGGGACCCAATGGTTGGAATCCAAACCCCACCTGAAAGGGGCTATGGCTGGTTGAGCTATGTAGGGCTTTCTTGTAGATATGCTGGACATAGGGAAGGCTCTCATCCCATGTGTGAGGGTTCTTTGAATTATACAGGCGAAGGATATGCACAACCATTCGATTTATGACCTCGGTTTGGCCATCTATCTGGGGGTGGAAGGTCGTGGATTTGGTTAGCTTGGTGTCCAGTAGTGACCAGAGGCTTGACCAGAATGTGCTGAGAAATCAATTGTCCCTATCTGAGACAATGGTTTGTGGGAGTCCAAAATGTACCCAGACCCATTCAATGAAGATCTTGGTAGTGGTCTTTGTTGTGATTCTCTTCTTGCAGGCAACCATAATCACCATCTTAAAAAAGCAGTCAATAACCACAAAAACACAGTCATTTCCCTGCTTGGTGGAGGAGAGGCTCGACATGTAGTCCATTGAGATGGATTCCCATGGCCTGTTAGGGGTAGGAAGAGGGGTGTACTGACTCTGTTTCTTAGTGGTTGGTTTGGCAATAACGCAGACAATGCAAGACCTGATATACTTGTTGACCTCCTGTCGGAGTTTTGGCCAGTAGAAATGTTTTTGTAGCATCTCCACTGTCTTTTCAACGTCGAAGTGTCCTGCCACCCGACTGTAGTGGGTTTCCCATATCAACTCCACTCGCTTGCTTGATGGAACACAGATATGGCCTAGATGACACAACAACCCATCCTGAAGATAGAAATTATCGACAACTATGTTTGCACCCAACATTTGGTAGGTGGTGGCGAAGTCTAGTTCTATCTCATAGAGTTGGGGCCATACAGAGGTCTCATGGCCGCAAGAGTCTAACACTATGGTGAGTGTCGTGACTGGTGGTCTGCTGAGGCAATCAACGACGCAATTGGTGCTTCCTGTTTTATACTTGATGTTGAGGTGGAATTGTTGCAAGTATGTGGACCACTTTTGATGGCGGTCATTCTGCAATTTTCCTTGTGTCTTCATAAACTACAGTGACTTATGATTAGTTTGGATGATCGTCTCCTTCCCAAGAATGTAATGTCTTTACTGGCGGTAGGCTTGCATAATGGAGTACATTTCTTTGTCGTAAGTAGGGTACTTATGAACAACATCAGATAGTTTCTCACTATGATAGTCCACGGGTTTTTGTGTTGAGTGAGAACGGCCCCCACAACATAGTTTGAAGCATTTGTCTCGATCTCAAAGGGATGTTGCAGGTCTGGTAGTGAAAGTATTGGGTATGAGCACAAGTGTTTCTTCAAATCATCGAATGCTTGTTGTTGGGACTGACCCCATGCAAATTTTACCTTACCACCACCCTTGGTGATTTCGCTGAGGTCCCATGCAATATGGGAGAATCCCAACACAAACCTGTGGTAGAAATTGGCAAGGCCCAAGAAGCTCCGAAGCTCAGTGAGTGTGGTTGGGGCTGGCCAGTCACATGACTTGGATCTTGGCTAGATCCACCTGTACACCATGCTGATCAATGATGTAGCCCAGGTAATGGACCCTATCCATGCCGAAGGATCATTTTTCCAAGTTGGCATATAGGTTGTGTTGTCGCAGGGTGTGCAGAACTTGTTGAATATGCTGCAAGTGTTCGGCCCAAGTCTTGCTATAAATGAGAATGTCATCCAGATACACCACTACAAAATTATTGGTGAATGGTTGTAGGATATCGTCCATCATCCTCATGAAAGTGGCCATAGCATTTGTTAAACCAAAGGGCATGACCAACTATTCAAAAAGGCCTTCCTTTGACTTGAAGACAGTCTTTCATACATCTGTCTGTTCTATCAGGACTTGGTGGTAGGCAGACTTCAAATGAATCTTACTAAAGTATTTATGCCCCATGATTTTATCAAAGATGTCGTCGATTTGAGGAATTGGGTATCAGTTTCTAACTGTGATTTTATTTAGAGCCCAGTAATCAATGCAGAGTCGCCAGGTTCCATCTTTCTTCTGTACCAACACGATTGTTCTCCCGCAAGGTGATGAGATGGGACGCATGTGCCCCTTGTGGAGAAGTTCTTGGATTTGTCGCTTGATCTCCTCATTCTCTAAAAGAGAGCAACGATAGATTGGCCCATTTGACAGTGGTGCACCGGGGGTCAGATGTGGGGTGCTTGACCTGACAGTGTAGAGGTACCCTGGTAGGTGAGGAGAAGATATATGATTATTCTTCCACAACCTTATCTACTTGCTTCTGTTGTGTGGAGAGGTCGGCCACAAAGACCCTGGATGTGGTTGTGATATTTCTCTTATTCTGAGAGAGAATCACGAAGAAGACAAACTTCCCCGTCTAAGAGATGACCTTCCTACATTGTTTAGTAGAGATCAAGGAAATATCACTAGGTGGGATTACCTCAGGTATCCTGTACAATTTCCTGTTCAAAGTAATAATAACACTACGAGGCCTAGATTCATATACAACATGACGTTTCCATAAATAAGGTTTTCCCAAAAGAACATAACAAACTTTGAGAGGAGCAACATCACACAATACCTCATCTTTAAAGGGGTTGATGTCGTATGACAGTCGACATTGTTGGATGACACAGAGATCGCTTCCTTGGTAGAGCCATCCAATGGTGTAGGGTCGTGGGTGAGGCGTTGTGGGCAGGGCCAGCCGCTTGATGACCTCTGTAGAGATGAGGTTCTTTTGGCTACCGCTGTCAATGATGAAGTGTAGCGAGGTGCCTTTTACCCACATTTGAGAATGGAAGAGGCACTCTCCTTCTTCTAGTTTGTCTGGTTCACCAGGCTGGAGCTTGGTGGTAGCAACGGTGGCACTGGGTTCTATGTCAATGATCTGTCTTCCCCTTTCTAGTTTTGTCTCAGAGTCAGACTCCGCATCTGATTCAGAGGCTTTCACTTTGGCCACCAACAACTGCTTTGAGCGATAATCAGCAGTGTTATGCCAAGGGATCTTTTGGAAGTCGCACCACTTCCCGGTATCTTTCTTTGTCTTTCTAGTGTCCTTATTTGCTTGCGGCTTGGATTGGTTGTCGTGATATTGTCCATCCTTTCTTTGTCCTTTGTTCTATGGGTTGGGGCCACCCTTTCCTAGCTTTTATTGTGAGGGGTTCCCAGGCCCGAATTGTCACGTCTTTTGTTTGATCTTCTGCTCGATTTTGACGACATATCGGTAAGCCATGCCCAATGATGAGATTTCTAGAAATTCCATTTTGGTCTGGATGTATCTATGCATAGCACCGTGATACTTGAGCACCGGATGTCTCTCTGAATCTTTGATACCCAACTTGGTGCACAAGGTATGGAAGATAATTTTGAAATCTGGCACTGCTTGGTCTCTTTCTTGCCGTAGTGTGGTCCATTTGGTATATAAGTCATCATAACTTCCGATAGGGTAGTATTGTTCCTTAATAACATCCTTGAAGGAATCCCAAGTGGTTTTGACTATAAATAATGAGGGTTCCTATGTTTTCTTTTTCTCACAAAACTCTTCCCACCAATCTTTGACATGGGGGATGACTTTGAGGAGCACAAAAGTAATCTTTTCTCTATTCGAGAAGTTATGGACAAAAAAATACCCTTTTAGCAGATTCAACCACTTGCCTACAACATCTGCGTCAATTTGACCTTCAAAATTAGGAATACCAAAGTTTATTTATACTTTGAAGGGGGTGGATCTTCCGCTCGAAGAAGTTGGTAGCCACCGAAGTATTTGCGCGAAACTATCCATCATCTCTTTCCTCTGTTTCATGAGGGAATCCTCAATCAATAGTTTGAAAGGATATCCTATCCCATCATCTTTATTTTCTCCTACCATGATAGGTTGCTTGGGCATGCAAGATCTTTTGTCCTCAAGAGAAACAAGCTCAAGACCCAACTCTTTGTACTCTGACCTCGTTGGGAACATGCATTAAGACGACAAGGAGCAGACCACTCTGATAAAACTGATCCATATTTTATGAGAAGAACGAAATGAATACATATTATTAGTAGATTGTTAACACAAAATAATAGAGATGCAGTAAAACTGGTTTTCTATTCAATAATGAAATAAGTTGAAACTGTAAAGTGCAGCGGAAACAAGCTTGCTGGAATGGTGGCGTCTTATCTCTGAGAAGAGATGTGACGATTGCGCTCATTCGCAAGAAGATGATTAAAATGAGGCTCTGAAGGCCTTTTACAATAAACAAGAATTCAAAAAACCCTAGACATCCAAAAACTTAACCCTAGGAGATGAAGCGCCAAAAGTCATTTGGGCCCCGTTTGAGTAAGTTAGTACATTAACTTCCCGGGGTCGTAACTTTTGCATACGATCTCCGTTTTAGGCATATGATAGCCCATTGGAAAGGTATTTCCGAGGCCATCATTGAGAAGATATATCCCAAAAAACCTTCATTTAGGCCCTCAAAATGGCCCCGGAAGTGAAAACTGCTAAAAATTGTAAATTGCCAAAATTGCTAGAAAACTGTTTTGAGCCAGTTGGAAAAGGTGGGTGGCCATCGATATCCATATGCATCACTCATAACACATGAATTACAATGTGAGTTCAAAAAGACAAGGTGTTTAAGCTTCTTCACATATTTTCATTAAGTGACAAATACGTGTATATACCAATACAATGGTGTGACAAGGAATACACAAGAGCCAACTAAAATAGAGATGGTTTTTGTCTTTAGATTCCAAAGACAAATATTGCATGATGAACCAATGCTCATTAACCAACCAAGCATGGGAAGTGAGGACATCAATGGGTTATTGAAAATATAGCCCTTCTTTCGACATTTTATGATATTTGTTTTCCTTCATAAATAATAATTGATTGAAAAATTTTACATTTTTTAGGATTGAACTACCCTTCTAGAACAAATTTGAACCCATTGAAAGAACTAAGAAGAGTTCAATTTTGATCATTAATTCCAAATGATTAAATACCAATCAAATTCCAACCAATTTCAATTTCAAATGAGAAGAACCATGACAATCCGGGAGAGGACATAGGATATATATGGAAGAGGAAAAGTTTTGTCAAAAAACCATCATTCTATAAGTTGTGTGAGGAATATTGGTAGGGTATGGTGTTTCAATAGTGGGTAGTATGGTGTCGTGAGATTTAATACATTTTGGGGAAGTGTTGTTAAGAGGTTTTTTAACAATTAATTGGAATTTTGAAGTGACAAGTGCTTATTTGGAACGATGTACATTTCCAAGGGTTTGAGTAAGAACTTGTAATTTCAAAATTTGGTGCATTTTTTAATAGGACATTTTCAAGGATACTTAGCACTTGTTGTATGATGTTTTTGATTTGAAATATGACACACAAATCAATAAGATTGTATTTTACATGGTTTTGTTTACCTACTCTATATGTTAGGTGAGACCTTGCGTATAAATAGTGTTAATAAAAATTAATAAAAATGTATTTATATCTTCATGTCAACTATTTTCATCCAAAATACATACACATATATTGAAAAAGTTATTGAAAATAGTATTGTTTCAATTTTGAGTGAAAGGGTCACAGAAGGTTGTAGATAAATGGATCCAAACAATCAATCACATATATTCCTTCTCCTCACTCATCAAATTTATTAACAAACATAATTTTGGACCATATGGGTTAGTGGTGTAAATAAAATAATTATGGAAACAAGCAAAGTTTGTCAAGTACTTAAGTTTGTTCTCTAATAAAATCCAGTGAAATAGCTCCAATGGAATTTAGTCAAATTAACCTAGGTTTGGTGAGGTGATCCAACTTACAAAAATTTGAATTTGACCATTTTAAACTATTTTAATAGACATGTTGGCATCCAAAATTTCACCTTGTGCATTTGGTCTCCAATTACAAGAGAATTTCAATTGGCATCAAGTTCTTCTTCCATGTGTACAACATGGAGATGCACAGTGTGTTAAATAATATAACACAGTGTGTGTGTTATATTATATAAAACACAGTGTGTGTTATATAATATAATATAACACACAATGTGTGTTATATTATATAACACAGTGTGTGTTATATAATATAATATAACACACAATGTGTGTTATATTATATAACACAGTGTGTGTTATATTATATAACACAGTGTGTGTTATATAATATAACAAACACTGTGTGTTATATAAGTGCTATGAATATGAATGTTTTTCTTGGGTAGATTAGTAGGGACAAAGATCCCAAACTCTATCCTTTAAAGTATTTATTTATGTAGAAAAATCACTTGGGATGCAAAGATTAAATCCTTTGCATCGGTTTCTTTACTAAGTGGTAAGGGGGACCAAGGGAAATATATTCTTAAGTTTTCATTCCATGTATTTTCCAAGTCTTTCTTCTGCCCCATGCTTTACTTAAGCTTATTATCTACAAAAGAAGGCCAAATATGACTCAACTTTCATTCCATACGCTACCAATCCCTATCTCCACCCCACACTTTACTTAAGTTTCCTATTTGTTTGGTGGATGACATAAGTGTTTCGCTCGTTCTTACATAGAATAGAGCTTCTTTACAAATGTTGCTCAAATATGGATTTTTACCCATAATTTACTTAAGTTTATTATGTGTAGAAGGTGGGTGAAGATGACTCAAAAAATTTCATGCCATAAGAAACACAAGTCTCACCTATACTCCACTCTTACTTAAGTGTTTTATGTGATAATAAAAGGTGAAGATGGTTGAATTGTCATTCCATAGGTTTCCCAAGGCCTACCTGCACCCCCACAATTATGTTTCTTATGTTTAGGGTGGAGAATGGAAGTGTTTCATTCCTCCCTACATAATGAGAGACCTCTACACCCCACACTTCATTCTATTGATGTCTTGTTTATTTCTAAGGAAAGGCTAAGGCTTGAAACTTTATTGTTGCCGGGTGGCATGATAAGTGGTGATCAAGTAGGGGGTTGCATGATAGGTGATTATAAGGAGGTGACATGATAAGGGAACATGCATATGATCATGTATACCTAAAATTAATCCATGCAAGACATGTACGATGGAGGGAGAGAATACAGTCTCTCACACTAAATATATGCGGAAAGAATTGAGGCTTATATATTAATAAGACCCATGTTCATGCAATTCATACATGATTTCCATTTGCACACTAATTTAATGAATTTGGTTGAACTGTAGAAGATTTGATAGTGGTTGTAGTTTTACCTTTCAAAGGTCAAATCTTGAGCTACAGGACATCAAAACAAGCAATCAAAATCTCATTGGAAAGGCCTCAAGGTGTATAACTGAATGAGAAAGTCTCCATTAAAATAAGCAATCAAAATCTCATTGGAAATGTGTCAAGGTGTATAACTAAATGAGAAAGTCTCCATTAGCTAAAAAAATTGCTTTGGCATGTATTTTTAGTGTGAAAAAAGTGCACTATTATTCTATCAATTTTGATGATAGTGGGTAAATATGGAGGAGGAGAGCACATAACATGCCCTACTAGAGAATGAATCGATGAAGGAGATGGTGAATGATAAAAACACAATTAAAGGGTTTATCACACATGGAACAAGAGGTAATGAACTTAAATGATAACTTAGCACATTGAAAATAAGTTTTGGTTGGGGAGAAACCTAGGAATCATGGAAATTTTTTAAATTGTGATATCAAATGATGACCTAGAGTATGAGATGATCTAAGAGAAAACGAGGCATCTTATTGAATGGAAGAGCCTAAGAACAAAGATCAATCTTAACTTTATCAAATGGAAAATTGGATTTTGTTGTAACCAAGGAAGAAATGTCATTGATGCGGCTACCTATGACCTCACCTAGAATTAAATTTAAGAGCCCAATTTGTATACTTTCACATACCAAATGGATGTTTACATGCCTTCAAGGAAAATAAAATTGACATTGTCCATTCTTTCCATAAATGATCAATGCGAAGATTGTAATTTTTAAACCTATGCAATTGAGATAATCCATATAGATTCTTAAGCAAAGAAAAAGAACCAGAGTGATACACACATAGTACAGAATTATTGACCTTGCAAACCCTTAACCTGAAAAACTAACCTCAATTAGAGTTGCACCTCTATCTTCTTCTTTTTTTAGTAACTTGACCCTTCACAGTACAATATTTAGGTATTCCACAACATCCAAAATCATAATCTATTAACTTGAATTAGATGACAACCCTAATCCATTAACCGAAATAAATCTTAAATGCTTGATTTATCTTTGTAACAAATTTAATTGTTAATGTTGAAATTGCTTAGACTAGATTGTAACTAAGCAACTCTATGCAACAAATTTGTTGGTTGTTTACATTACTTGAGTGTTCTATTGTTTTCGAATGTTGATGGAAGTTCTTAAATATTTCAAACCCCTTTATTTTTGTTTCAATCATATGTTGATCAAATGATCTATAGGAGTTTTTTGAAATCACAACACCCTATTTGATAACAATATACTAGATTTTTTGAAAGAAAAACATCATATTTGATAACGATCTACAAGATTTGTTGAAAGCACAACACCCTCCATGATAACAATCTACGGGATTTGTTGAAAGAACAACACCCTATTTGATTACTATGTTTCATGATTCAAACCCCTAATTGAAGAATACCTTGAATCCATAGCCAAATAGTCATAGCACTAGCTCATTGTGGTTTGATCCCTCTAGATATTTCACCCCTAGTTTCCATACTCTCAATTCCACTATAAAAACATTATGTTCATTTGCAAAACATAGAGTACTAGAGTGTTCAACAAGAAACTAAACTCTTAGAGATTCTATCCTTGGGGTGAAAATCCACTAGTCCTAAAGTGGGAGGAGTGAATAATATTGTGATATTTCATTCTTAGCTCAAACTAGAGTGCTACACAATTGAAATACAATTGAATTCTCACACCTTGAAGAAATAAATATTTCAGTGAAAATAATATAATGATGAGTAATTAGAACTATAATGTGGCGATACTACTAGCAAGTGAGAAGTTTTTTGAGTTGATTGGAACTAGGGAACTAAGTGGCACTAACCAAACCCCTTCTTGGAATCATGATCCTACTTATAAACTACCCCCTACATGTTTTAGTCATAGATGGTCGTCGCCACATCCGTGACCTATACATAGATCCTCTCTTTGCAGGAGAAGCAAGTGGATGGGATCGTGGAAGAGTACACAGACATATTCTCCCCACCACTGGGGTACCGATGCACTACCAATTCAAGCATCCAATTGATCTAACCCTCGATGCACCTCTGCCTAATGGACCAGTCTATCATCGCTTTCTAATGGAAAGTGATGCAATAAAGCATCATATCCAAGAGCTACTTCAAAAGGGTCACATAAAGCCCAACACCTCCCCTTGCAGAAGCTTAATTGTTGTAGTGCAAAAGAAAGACAAGACCTCACAACTCTACATTGATTACAGAGCATTAAACAAAATTACAGTCAGGAACCGATACCCAATTCCCTGAATTGATGACCTTCTTGACCAACTCAAGGGGGAAAGGTTCTTCAACAAGATTGACCTAAAGTCTGACTACCACCAGGTTCCCATCGAACCGACTAATGTATGGAAGACAAATTTCAAATCTAAAGAAGGTCTCTTTGAATGGTTGTTCATGCCCTTTGGCTTAACAAAGTCACCAACCACTTTCACAAGGTTGATGGATGATGTATTGAGACCCTTCTCCAACTCTTTTTTGGTGGTGTATCTAGATGATATCCTCATCTTCAACAAAACTTTGGTGGAGCACATGTAGCATATTCAGCAGGTTTTCAACATTGTGCGACTGCCAACTTGGAAAAATACTCCTTTGGCATGAATAAGGTCCAATACTTGGGTTACATTTTTTATGAGCATGGAGTACATGTGGATCCAAATAAGATCCAAGTCATCCATGATTGGCCAACCCCAACCACATTAACTGAGCTTGTGTGCTTCTTGGGACTTGTCAACTTCTATCGACGGTTCGTGTTGGGATTCTGCCATATTGCATGGGCCCTCATCCAAGTGATGAAGGGAGGTGGCAAGAAAAAGTTGACATAGCGGAAGGCACAATAATGAGCATTTGATGATCCTAAGATTTAATTGTGCCCATTTATAGCACTCTCTTTATCTGATCTGCAACAATCGTTCGAGATTGAGACTGATGCATCTGATTATGTTGTAGGCGCAGTTCTCACTTAGCATGGTCATTCGTTAGAATACCATAGTGAGACACTCTTAGATATCGTCCGGAAATACCCTACCTATGACAAGGAAATGCATTCCATTGTGCAAGATTGTCGTCAATGGAAACATTACATTTTGGGGAAGGAGACAATCATCCACACTGATCACAAGCCTTTGCAGTTCGCATAGACACAGGCAAATTTTCAGAACGATTGCCATCAAAAGTTGTCTACATACCTGCAACATTTTCATCTCAACATCAAGTATAAGAGAGGGAGAAAATTTTTTGTCGCTAATTGCCTCATTTGACCTCCCATGGCTGCACTCACCACCATGCTCCATTCCCATGAGAATAAGGCATCTTAGTGGACCCAACTTTATCAGCGAGATCTTGACTTTTCCACCACCTATCAACCTTTGGGTACAGGAGCGAGTGTCACCAATTTTCACATTCAGGATGGACTATTATTCCATATGGGCCACATCTTGTTCCTGCAAGAGAGCGTGCGTGCAAGGATGATTTTGGAGGATCACTACAGTTGGATGGAAGGATATTTTGGCATGGATAGAAATGTGGTCATTCTACAAAAACATTTTTATTGGCCAAAAATTTGATAGGACATCAACAAGTATATGAGATATTGCATTGCCTGTGCCAATGCCAAGCCATACATCAAGAAGTAAGGCTTATGCACTCCTCTTCCTTCTCCTGAGAGGCCTTGGGAATCCATCTTGATGGATTACATGTCTCTCCTTCCATCGACCAATAAAGGCAATGATTTTGTATTTGTGGTGGTTGATTGGTTTTGGAAGATGGCCATTCTCACAACCTGCAAAAGGAGCATCACAGTGGAAGATATTGCCAAGATCTTCTTCGAATGAGTATGGGTCCATTTTTGAATACCACAGACCATCATCTTTGATCAGGATAATAGTTTTCTAAGCACATTTTGGTCGTGTCTCTAGTCATTGTTGGACACCAGGCTCACTAAATCCACTTCCATCCACCCTCAAACCGATGGCCAAACATAGGTTGTCAAACGAATGATTGTGCACATCCCGCGCATGTACAACTATAATCATATGCATACATGGTATGAGAGTCTTCCCTATGATCAACACAACTACAACAAGTCTCTCCATAGCTCCACCAACCATACACCATTTCAGGTGGGGATGGATTCCAACCCTTGGGTCCCATGGATGTTGCACTACCTCCTGCAACCACATAGACATAATATTCCCATGTTTAGTCTAAGGCTAACAAAGACATCATATTCATTGAGCAGATTCAGTACATCCGTCAACAGGTCCATGAGATTTTTCAAAAAGATAATGCTAAGTACAAGAAGCGCCATGATCAACACTGGGTACCACACAAGATTTAGGTGGGAGACAAGGTCTACTTACATTTGTAGAAAGAATGCATTACAGGGCCCCATAGGAAGCTCCGCCCACTTCGCTACGGGGCATACACTATCACCAAGGTTGTGAGAGACAATGGTTTTGAGCTCAACACTCCCCCCTTCCTTGGCTTGCACCCAATGTTCAATGTGGACCTCCTTGGACCATATTTTCCACCATTATTGGACACTTCAGAGATAGTAGAACATTTGACACCAACGTTTATCAACCATGACTGCATAGAACAGACATCCACTAATCAAATAGTGGAAAAAAAGGTCAAGGGAACTCAATAACAAATGATCCAACTTTATCAGGTTATCAAGGCACGACAACTCCTGCACCAAGGTAAGTAGCTCACTCGGAGCCAAATTCAACAGAAATTTCCTCACCTGATGGGGAAACTCAATATAATGGAGACCATTGCTTCCTAAGGGGGAGGATTGATCTAGGTGGATATTTGTGGCCACCCACTTATTCCAATTGGCTCCTCTTGACAATTTTTAGTTCAACATGTTTCTCTGTAATGATGACATTTATTTGTAATTATGGGTTCTGCACTTTTGAGGCTATCCTAAAGCCCTATAGAGAATCCATGTGGATATTGGTAGCCTCCCACCTATTCCAATTGGATTATTTTGGAAGTTTTCATGTCAGTGCATCTTTCTATACTTCTAGGGTCGTTTTGAGGCCCTAAATAGTGTTTTTTTGGATTACCACAGTCAAACTATAGAAATATTTAGATTCTGATGAAATAATATGCATTTCTCGAAAATACATTTCCAATGGGCTATCACATGCCTAAAACATAGGTCGTATGAAAAATTTACGACCCTGAGAAGTTGAGGTACCAACTTACCCATCAGGGCCTACATAAATTTTGGCATTTCATCTCCTAGGGTTAGGTTTTTGGATGTCTATTGTTTTGGCATTCATGAGTAATGTTAAAAATACCTATGGAGCCTCATTGTAATCATTCTTCTCAAATGGATGCACGTAGTAGCCACATCGTTTCTTATAGTTAGCTACCACCATTCGAGCAAGTCATTTTCAGTTATGCAATTTTAAAGTTTCAACCTATTTTATTTATACAATACAAGTTATTATTTACTGGATATCTGTTGTTGTTCCCTATATCCTTGTGTTATTTTATTCAGTATGTTATTCATTTCATTCCTCTCATGAATCCAGATGAAGTTTTTGTTGACTTTCATAGTCTTAACAAAATGGAATTGACATGGATAATTATACATCACATTGGTACAATATTGTGTCTTCTTCAACAAAACTTCATCAATCATACAAATGTCTATGGGTACTTCCTTTTTTGACAAGGTCAACACTGTTGATAATAACATTCGTTATGACTACATTAACTAGTTTTGACATCAATAAGGCTAACATCAGTGAAACCCTCTCTTATGTGTGTCTAGTACCATCTAATACCTACACATGTTGACATATTATTTATTGATTTGGCTATTGGCCTTTTGTGATCCTTATCAATCAACCTTTCTACCTTATAACTTTGCTAATTTCCTAAAGTTAATTCAACAATGATTATTGATAGATCAATATTTGCCTAATTTTCTAATACAAAATCTAAAGGTTTACTCAGACATGCCATAACTAGTTAATGAGTAAGTCCATCAATAATAGATTCCATTAATATTCATTTCCATTTATCAAACCTACTTATCCAAAAGCGGATGTAAAGTGATTATATTATTCCATGTCACCTCTCACAAGTTTTAAACCTATGACCTTAGTCATCCAAGTTCTTTATGTATGACTTAAAAATAAAAAATAAAAATTGTATTTTTTCATATTAATAATAATAATAATCTATTTTTAAGGAAGGCCACGACCTTTGTTTGTGAGACAAGGGACCCCTTCTTTGCAACTATTTCACTACTAAAATCTATGTAGGTGTACATACCCTACCTCAATTTGAACTTGTAACCTCTAAGAAAGAGACATATATTCTTAACCATTAATCCCACTCAAGAATACTATGTATTAAACCATAATAAAATTTTAAAAAATTTGACCTTCTCACCATATTTTGAAGAACTACCATATGTTGACGAACTATGGAGAATATAATCATGAGATAAGTCTTTCCTTCCTCAAAGTGGATATGAAAAAAATAATCAAAATTTTAAAATGGCGAAAGTTGTTGGAGTCACATATCACATTTAAGATTTTATAGCTAATGTTGATATGTAAAATCTCATGACAAGTATTTGGATCATGATGGTATGGTTCCATCATAATAATGAAATTATCTTGTTGGAATCATACTACATCTTCATAGTGGGAATTTGTTATAAGTAATAATAATAATAATATTGTTGAAAGCTTTTGTAATAATCTCTCTTTTCTTGTGCATATATCCCATAAGGCTTTGGTTCTAGTTATATGATTATTAAATGTTTGTATAAGATAGTAAAATAAAAAAAATTAATGGATAAATTTATTGGATTAAGCATATGAAATATTTTAATATATATTAGTGGACGTTAATCATCATCATCATCATCACGATAAAATATTTTAATATATTAAAAAATATACATTGATTTGAATTTGTGTTGTTTCAATTCGACCTAACTTCAATTAATAGAACACCAAAAACAATGTAGTGGTTACATTTCATAATATATTATAAAATATATTAATATATTAATATATTTTTTAATATTAATATTTTTTAAGACTTTAATATTAATGTATTAAACCAACAATGATCCATCTTAACTCTGGATCTATCAAGAGGAGAGAGGGATCAAATCTCTTGAGATGACAACCTTTTTAGAGTGCAAAACTTGAGGAATGGTTAAAGGTTTGTATCTGGAGAGAAGAGTTTAAAATTGACGAAAGGTTAGAGGTGCATTTGATTTTTTTTGTTTGTTAGAAATGTGCCAATAACTTGGGAATTTTTAACCATTGGATAAGAAACCACAACCATGGCTGATTTTTTTAGCGTCTCCTCCCCACTAAACTCACCTTAAGGGTATTGAACTAGAATCCCCTAGCAAACTAAACCCACACCTTAACCAATTGAGATAGCAAAAATTGACAAAATAAATATTAAGAAAGA
>ML824487.1:42071-66742 GCA_009831015.1 Picea engelmannii | reverse complement strand
TAGGGTTGAAAATGAAAATATTTTTCTCTTAGAGTGCCCAGGGTATAAATTAGATCACAATTTCAAAATATTTGTCACAATACTAACCTTCCTAACCTTTTAAGTCATCAAAACTATGGTGATTTTGGAATGCGTCTTTTAATATTTTTCGAGTACACAATAAAATTTAAAAAAAATCCAAGGAATCTGTGACCTTTCTTAAGTTTTGATAGACCAATTCTAGTGTCAATGGATCATCGTCATCATTATATATATATATATATATATATATATATATATATATATATTGTTGGATTACTAAGAGGGGGGGTGAATTAGTAATAGAGAAATTTAATCATTTTCACCATAAAATGAAAGTGTTATATCAATGTAGCATTATCATCCAATAATTGCAGAATAAATAAATAATGAACAAATGAGCAATCATACACATACACACTACACCAGTGTTTTTACCTGTAAACCCAAAGCGGGAGAAAAACAAAGAATGATTTTTCTTATATGTCTTGAAGAATTACATTCATTGGAAGCACCAACTTCCTTTGTTTTCCAGTTGCAACTGGAAGGAGGCTCCAACCCCCTAGTTTCTTAGGGTAAAACCTTAGGGAAGCCCCAACTCCCCAATTATCTGGCTACAACCATAAGGAGGCCACAACTCCATATGTTTTCTGGCTACAACTGGAAGGTGGCTACAACTACCTGTCATTTCCCTGTCCAACTATCCTGACGTAGAAGTAGAATGATGGAATCATTGTCACACTATCACTGTGAGATATACCACCGTAACAACCTGTACCAATCAAACTGTAATCAACATGTATCATAAACAAGTCCATCAACCATGCATCAACCTATACCAAACAACCTGTAATCAACCTATACCATAAACAAGTGCATCAACCATGCACCAACCTGTACCTCAACCTATATCATCAACGAGTGCATCAACCATGAACCAAATATGTACCAATCATGCATCAAATACGCATAAAATATGACTCATCAAGATGTACCGACATCAACAACTATACAACTCATTTATGTGCCAACTCATCAACTACTTGTCTCAACCATGTACCAAACATGTACCTCAACCAAAAGCCCTCATTAATTTCATCATCCAAATCTGATTTGTAACTCTGTAATATACCTGGTGTATATAATCACATACCTACAAACCTTTCTTAACTTTAACAACAAGAGACTAGCATTTTCATCAAACTTTACTTTAGTCTCACATGACTAATTTTGGATTAGTCAAAAACCCTAACTTGCAATAATCATAACTATGTACCTATAATGAATAAAGATATGAAAATGGTACACAATGTTATTCAATGTCTTTTATGAAATTCCTCCATATTTCACTACTTGGAACCTCTCAGAAAAGGAGTTATAGCAAAAATGGCATACCTTGTTGAATTCTGACTTATTCTAGAGAGTGAACTTGTAGATCATGCCCCACACAGAATGTTTGTTGTATGGATCTGAAAATTTTATACAGAATATTACAGTCTGTACTCTAACCAATTCATTTTTTCTTACTAAATTTGAATCTATTATGAAGAAGTTATGACGGTTTTACCCAAAACACCTGTTTTAGACTAGTTTCAGGACTAGCCACAAAACCTATTTTCCACGGTGTGTAACTCCAAAAATAAAATGACCCATGAGTTGAAATTTGTATCACAACTACTTGGATATGTTTTCTCAATGGCATCCCAATTTCATAGTCTGAATCATTCTAGAAAAAAAATTATTGCAAAAATAGTGATATGACCTGTAAATAACATACCTTAGAAAACATCATCAAAAGAATTTACCCTCCCTTGAATTTCAGCCTTCTTTACTTCACCTTCCCTCTGAAATTCAGCTTAGATATCCTTTGGTTACCTCAGTCACCTGTAGATATTCAATATGCTCAAGTGCAATTAAAAAGAGAGAGCCTTGCCTCTTATTTATACTTTCATGTAGCTTACTCAAGGAGTTACCTTTTAACCATCTTAACACACTTTCATTATTTTAGGGTTAAGCAACTTCTAACCACTTGTCCAATTAGTAATTTATCCATTAAATTTATTATTTAAATAATTTATTTTTTATCCACTTTGACTTATAGTACACTCATCACTTTACTTTACCTCAAGGGGTTACATTCTAACCATCTTAAACCACTTTCCTTATTTTAGGGCTATCCCACTTCTAACCACTTGTCCACTTAGTAATTTCTCCATTAACTTTATTATTTAAATAATTTATTTTGTATTCAATTTGACTTATAGTATACTCATCACTTCACTTTATTATTTACTTTCTAAAATCTTTTAAACCACTTTGACTACTTTGACCATTTGGGGCTTCTAGATTACTCATGAGGGTTCTCCAACTTCACATGGCCATAACTCTCTAACCGTGAGGAGTTATGTAACGTTCCACATACCACTAGAAATGGAATGACATGTATTATCCATATGGAATAGTCTTACCTACAAATATATCAAAACTCATACCATTATCCATCAAACAAACTTGGGTCCATTACCCAAACCATTGTGATAGCAAAATTCACTACCGAACTTTCTTCAAGGGTTGACATCAATGACAACCAACCCAAATAATCAACAATATCCCCCTTTGGCATTGATGGCAACACTCTGATGCAATATTGAAGTCATATCACTCATGCTCCCCCTGTGACCATCGCTCCCTCTGAAACCATGGCTCTATGCTCTTTCTCTAAGTCGACATCTAATAAATCTCTCTCTTTTTTCATTAATGGCAAAGGTATCTTTCCATGTTGGGTTTCTCCCCATGACTGAACTGTTAATGGGGATACTCCCCCTGATTGAACTCTTCCTGAAACTGATCTCCCAACCTGAACTGTCATCTTTATGGTGCTTCCTCGTGTAGATATGAGACATATAAGATATGAATTTAAAAGCATTCATTTTGGAGTAGAAATTACTCTAAGTCTCTGGAGAAGATACTCAAAGACTTCTCTTGGACGTGGTTTTGTAAAGATGTCTACCACTTGTTATTTTTTGCCAACATATTCAACTCTGATGTTGTTCTTTGCAACCTGTTCCCATAGAAATTGATACTTTATTGAAATGTGCTTCGTCTTAGAGTGCATCACCGGGTTCTTTGAGATACTGATGGCACTTGTATCATCACAATAGATTGGAATGGAATCATCATACTCAACCTATATATCTGTCAGAGTTTCTTTCATCCATAGAACCTATGTACACCATGTTGTTGCTACAATATACTCTGCCTCAGTTGTAGATAAGGATACTGATGATTGTTTCTTTCTTAACCATGATACTAAAAACTCACCCAAGTAGAACATTGCTCCACTCGTGCTTCATTGGTAATCAATGAAACTTGCCCAGTCTGCATCTGTGTAGCCAATAAGTGATAGATCCTTTCCTTTTGGATACCATAATCCAAACTCTTATGTTCCTTTAAGATATCTGAAAATCCTCTTCACTGCTAATACATGTGATTCCTTTGGTGCTTCTTGAAATCGTGCCACCTGTCCAACTGCCTGCATTACATCTGGTCTGGATTTTGTCACATGGAATAAGCTACCAATCATTGACCTGTATTTCCTCTGGTTCGTAGACTTTGAATCATCATATTTTCTCAACTTGCAACTGGTTTGCATCTTCCATTCCGAACTTCTTTAGCATTTCTTTGATATACTTAGTTTGAGAAATAAAAAATCCTTGGTTTCTTTGATGGATCTGAATACCTAAAAGAAATGATAGTTCTTTGAGTAATGACATTTCAAATTCATTCTGCGTATCCTTTGCAAATTTCTCGCTTACCCTGTCATCATTGCTTCGAAAAATAATATCATCAACATAAACTTCAATCAATAAAATAATATATTGAGTTACTTTGATGTCGAGGTTGTTGTCTGTACTTCCTTTTCTAAAACCCGTCTGTTGTAGATATTTATCTAGTCTAGAGTACCATGCTCTAGGAGCCTTTTTTATACCATACAAGTCCTTCTTCAATTTACACACATAATTTGTTTTCTATGACAATTGAAATCCTTGTGGTTGTTCAATGTAGACTTCTTCTTCAAGTTCCCTGTTCAGAAAAGATGATTTTACATCCATATGATATACTTTAATATTCTTGGAGCATGCATAATCTAGGAACAATCAGATTGCTTCCATTCTGGAAATTGGAGCAAATGTCTCTTCAAAGTCAATTTCTTCAACCTGTGTGTATGATTTACATACCAATATAGCTCTGTTCCTTGTGACCTATCCATATTCATTCAATTTATTTATGAATACCCACTTTGTGCCAATCACATTCTTATTCTTTGGTCTTGGAACCAATTCCCAAGTGCCATTCTTCTCTATTTGATCCAATTCTTCATCCATGGATTTATTCCAAAATTCATCCTTGATGCCCTCTTCAAAACTATTTGGTTCAATTGTATATGAGAGTGCTAGGTGCATTTGTTCTAGTGAACGAATTTTTCTTCTAGTCTCAACTCCTGCATCTTTGTTTCCAATAATCTGATCTGAAGGATTTTTCTTTTGTACTCATTTGCTAGGTGTCTTTGGAGGCACTTGTCGAACTTTCTCTTCTACTTCTATCTGATCCTCTTCATCTTCTGTTTCTACTTCTTCTTCATCTTCTACTTCTTCTTCATAAAGTTGTTCCATTGATTCATTTTCTTCTTCCTTTAATTCTCATCCACCTTTTTAATCAATTGTTGCATTGATGATTTCCACAACTTTGTTCAACCTCAGATTGTAACACTTGTATGCTTTCCTTGTACTTGAGTAACCAACAAGTAATCATTTGTCCACACGTTAGTCAAACTTTACCATTTTTCCATCTTCTCTTTTGATGTAGCATTTGCTTCCAAATACTCTGAAGTGATTCACATTTACTGGTCTTCCTTTCCATAGCTCGTAGGGAGTTTTGTGAGTGTTTTTTTTTAGTATTACTTTGTTTTGAATGTGAATTTTTGTATGCATTGCATGTGTCCAAAATATATCTGTCAAATTGAAATCCATTAACATTGTTCGATCCATTTCATGTATTGTCTTACTCTTTCTTTTAACAACTCCATTCCGTTGAGGTGTCCTAGCAACGAATAATTGCCTTTTTATTTCATGCTTGTTGCAGTAGTCCATAAATTCCTTTGAAGTGAACTCTCCTCCATTATCAGATCTCAAACATTTGATTTTTGAATCCATTTCATTTTCAACCAATTCCTTGTGTACCTTGAAGTTTTCAAAAGCTTCTGACTTATTCCTAATAAAGAAAACTGCAATCATTCTTGTATAATCATCAAATAATAACATAAATTATTTCTCACCTTTTAAAACCATTGTTGTAGTTGGTCCAACAAGATCAACATGCACAATTTGCACTGGTCTTGTCGTTGAATATTCTTTTGATTTAAACCTGGTCTTTGTTTGTTTTCCTTTTTGACAATGCTTTCATAAAGTGTTGGTTGGTTTCGTAATCTGGAGAATTTCTCTAATTGCTTCCTTTTTGATGACTTTGACAAGGTTATCAAAGTGTATGCGACCCATTCTTCCTTGCCATAACCAAATTTCATCTTCTTTTTCTAGACAACACTTTTAATTTCCAATTTCACTTAGTACATATATGTTGCTTGAAGTTCTTGCATCTTTTGCAATCAATTTTCCTGAACTGTCTTTTCTTATCTCACACTTTTGTGAATCGAAAGTAACTTTATGACCTTGGTCACACATTTGACTCACACTTAGAATATTATGTTTCATATCTTCTACTAGTAGAACATTTTTTGCCTTTGTATTCTTGTTTCCAATTATGACTGTGCCTTTTCCAATGATTTTAGCTAACTCATCATTTCTGAAGGAGACTGATCCATCTGTTTCCTTTCTTAATGTAAGAAACCTATCTTTATCACCTGTCATGTGTTTTGAAAAACCACTGTCAACATACCAACCACGTTTCTTCTGCTTAGCTTGTAGAGCGAGTGTGCATTCTTCATTGCTATATTGATTCTTCTTTCTTATCCATGTTCTCTTATGAGGTTCATGTCTCTGACTGTTGTTGTTTTGTTTTGGTTCTAGAAGAATTGAAGATCTTCAACTCCCAGGTATCAAACTATATTTTTTGGTTTATGTTATGCATGTAATAGTTTTGTACATAAAGCTATGAATTGTAGAGCTAACAGCAGGAACATAAACAAATTTGAAATTCATACACAAAAGGTTTATCCAACAAGGACTATTGAAACACATAGAAGAAGTTACAACAGGCTTGAATCATTGAGAATTGAAGTGGAATCCTACAGGTGCAACAACTTTGGACACATGGCCAAATATTGTAGAATGACAATTCAAACTTTTCATGATGAGTTTTTTGACTGATGATAATGTCATCCAAAACTTTTTAGTTATTCTGCATATTTTTCTTTTGAAGATCATTTCTTGATGTGACAATCTCTGCTTCCAAATTTCCAATGATCTTGTCTCTTTCTTCTAGCTATTCTTTGAGTGTTTATTCAATTCTTTTATCTTATTCTATTTGAACCTTCAAATTTGTGATCATTTGTTCTAGTTCATGAGTGTCTTCTTTCTTGTCAAGTTCCTCTTGTAGCTTCTTGTTTTTCTTCTTTTATCTTCTTATAACTTCCATGGAACACAACAATTCTTCTCGGTAGTCAACTTCTGCATCTTCGTATTCTTCTTTGGCCTCTTCATATTCTTCTTCGGTGTCTTCTTTGTTAGATTTTTCGACTGCCATGAATAGAACTCGTTTTGTCTCACTATCACTGACTTCATCTTCATCTGATGATGAGATGTCTTCTTTGGTGCATAAGCTTTTCTTGAAAACTTTTTTTTTGTTTCTTTTTCTTTTATATGTTTGTTTTCTATTTGAGTAATCTTCATCATTCCTCTTATTTTTCTTATGAGGACATTTGTTAGAAAAATGACCAATACCATCACAATTAAAACAAATCAAAGGAAACTTACATTTATATCTGTCGTTGGTTCCCTTGTTCAATATTCTCACAAAGTTGGCCATTTCTTCATCATCTTTCGAGATGTCACTGTTGCTACTATGTTCTTTTTATTTTTTCTTTCCCTTTTTCTTTGACCTTTTGGATGCTTTGAAAGATGATTATTTTATATCTAGATTTTCCTGTTTAGTTCTCATTTCATATGTTGTGAAGATTCCATGTAGTTCGTCCATGCTTATTGAGTCTAGATCTACTCTTTCTTCTAGTGTTGATATCTTATGATCAAATCTCATAGGAAGAGATCTTAGTACCTTTTGAACAATTACAGATTCTTTGATTTCTTCTCCTAATCCTATGTTTGCATTTATTGTTTCATCGACTTGTAAGAAGTAATATGCAATATTCTCATCTTCCTTCATATTTAGTTCTTCGAACTGACCTCTGTAAGTTTGAAGCTTTGCTTCTTTGACTTTTGAATCTCCTTCATAAATATTTTGAAGTTTGTCCCAAATATTTTTAGCAGATTTACAATGTATAACTTTGGTGTAAAATGATTCACAAAGACCATTAAGAAGTGCATTTGTGGCTTTGGAATTATTTTCCCTGAGTTTTATTGCTCTTTCATTTTTCGGTGAAACTGCTAGTTCTTTGTATCCATATACAACTGATTCCCAAATTTCAAATCCCTATGCTTGTATATATGTTTTTATCCTTCTGCTCCAAAATGCATACTTAAGTCCATCAAACTGTGGTATTCCATTTTTATACATGTTGTTGCTCTCCATGATCTACCTTTAAGTGGTTAAAACTGATTTATGAAGGAACCTTTTCTGATACCAATTGTTGGATTACTAAGAGGGGGGCTGAATCAATAATAGAGAAATTTAATCATTTTTCACCATAAAATTCAAGTGTTATATCAATGTAGAATTATCATCCAATAATTTCAGAGTAAATAAACAATGAACAAATGAACAAGCATACACATACACAGTACACCGACGTTTTTACGTGGAAACCCAAAGAGGGAGAAAACCACAGAATGTTTTTTCTTATATGTCTTGAACAATTACATTCATTCGAAGCACCAACTTCCTTTGTTTTCCAACGGCAATTGGAAGGAGGCTCCAACCCCCTAATTTCTCAAGCTACAACCTGAGGGAAGCTCCAACTCCCCAATTCTATGGCTACAACCAAAAGGAGGCCACAACCCACCATGTTCTCCGACTACAACCGGAAGGTGGCTATAACCACATGTCCTTGCCTCGTCCAACCGCCCTGATGTAGAAGTAGAATTATGGAACCATTGTCACACTATCACTGTGAGATATACCACTATAACAACCTATACCAATCAACTTGTAGTCAACCTGTACCATAAACAAGTACATCAAATATTCTTCAACATATACCAAACAACGTGTAATCAACCTATACCATAAACAAGTGCATCAACCATGCACCAACCTGTACCTCAAACTGTACCATCAATGAGTGCATCAACCATGCACTAAATATTTACTAATAATGCATCAAATACACATAAAATATGACTCATCAATATGTACCAACAGCATCAAATATACACCTCATGTATGTGCCAACTCATCAACTACTTGTCTCAACCATGTACCCAACATGTACCTCAACCAAATTCCCTCATCAATTTCATCATCCAAATCTGATTTGTAACTTTGTAATAGACTTGGTGTATATGATCACATACATGCAAACCTTCCTTAGCTTTAACAACAAGAGACTATCATTTTCATCAAACTTTACTTTAGTTTCACATGACTAATTTTGGATTAGTCAAAAACCCTAACTTCCAATAATCATAACTATGTACCTGTAATGAATAAATATCTGAAAATGGTACACAATGTTCTTCAGTGTCTTTTATGAAATTCCTCCAGATTTCACTACTTGGAACCTCTCATAAAATGAGTTATAGCAAAAATAGCAAAAATGGCATACCTTGTTGAATTCTAGCTTAATCTAGAGAGCGAACTTGTATTTCATGCCCCACACAAGTCTTGTATTTGAATAATTATATATATAACTAAATTTTCACCATTGACATTTTTTCTTACTTAATATAAATAAATATTTATTCAAATCTTAAATCTATCTTAACTCTTGAGTTGTCAAGCACCAAGAGAGATTAAATTATTTATCAAGGTACAAATATTTGTATGCTTAAATGATCAATATATAATTACTCAATGGTGTGGGGGGGGGGGATCTTAGGCAAGAGGTTAAAATGTAACCAAGGATAATATATAGTCTCATATATGGGACCACGGCTATATGTTAATTCAATGATATTATCTTTCTTGTAGATATTATTTAGGTTAAAACTACTTTTTCATCTTGGAATAACATATCTTGTATTCTTGTATTCTTTAGACGTAAGAAAATAGGTTAATGGCCCAAGACGAACATAGACATGGATTTCCTTGAATAACAACGATGAATTATCCTATATTCATGAATAAAAACAACCGATGATTTTCTTCATTACTAATTAACAACTTAGTTATAATTTAAGTTTTTCCACCTAAAAAAAATCTTGATTAAAAATAATAAAGAATAATTATGATAAATTATAATAAAGATATACTTGCCACTTGTAAGTTATACCATTAAGTTGTAATTTATACTTGGTAAATTCTAATAAAGCCATCAAAAGATATACTAAAATTAGAATTTAACACTAATATAATATGTTATATAAAATTAGAATTTACCACTATTATTCTTTATTACTTTTGGTTATATTCTTTATTACTTTTGAGTAAGTTGTAATTTATTATTTTCCACCTATGCAAAATTAAGTTATAAGTTGTACCATGTTTCAATAATATTTTGATTGTTTTTATTTCTCAAAATTACGAGGCTAATCATAAGAAAACAAATTTATAGAAAATCAAATGGAAATTGTCTTCTTTGTATTTGGACTTTGCATGGTTGAAAATATTCAGCGACACATGGACACTTTGTTTTCTATATTTTTTGCATATGGTATTGTGATATGGGCATTCGAATCAAACAATAAAATACACTTTTAAAATTTAAATAATTCTCAATATTTGATGTTTTAACTACTCCTTCTCACGAGCAAAGTATTTTTCCAATTATAAAAAAGAACTTCATGAAAACAAATTGTTTTCTTTGTATTTGGACCTTGCATGGCTGCAAATATTCAGCGACACATGGACACTTTGTTTTTTATATTTTTTTGCCTATGGCATTGTGATATGGGCATTCCAATCAAACAATAAAATACACTTTTAAAATTTAAATAATTCTCAATATTTGATGTTTTAACTACTCCTTTTCACGAGCAAAGTATTTTTCCAATTATAAGAAAAAACTTCATGAAAACAAAGTCATATATATATAAAAAAAAAAAAAAAACTTTATCAAAACAAAATTATATATATATATATATATATATATATATATATATATATAAAAAAGAGATAAGTATTTTTATAAAGAGAGAATAATGAGTAATCATTGAAGTTTATAGGTTGGCAATTTTACTTTCTACTTTAATGTTAATGGTTTCCTTTCCATAACCACACCTAAAAACATTCAAAATAAATAAATAAAACATTCAAATTTCACTAACAAATATATTTTTTATTATATATTATATGAATGAGACTAATATCTTCAATTATAATTAAAATGATCAGAAATAAGTTTTATATTGATTATTTAATTAGCTTTTGTATTATTTATATTATAAAATTATTTTATCACCTATTTTATTTTTTTAATGTTTAAATTTATATAATAATTTTCACATAGGAAGATATTAGTTAAATTGATTATTGTTAATACCGTTAAATATTTAATTAATTTAATATTAGTAGTTATTTAATGTAAATCTATTTTGATTAAATATATTAATTTATAATCACAAATATATAAGAAATAATTTGAGTGGGTCTAATAATTCAAAATATATGCTTCATAAATCCAAATTATAGTAACTCTTATTGTTGTTTATTTTTTTTATTTTTTTTTATTTTTTTTGGTAGAGAGACAACTTTTAAATTATTAATTAGTTTTCAAATCTTAAAAATACATGTTTTTCTAAATAATTATATATATAAATTATTTAATTAGACTAGTGATCTTTCTTAACATTTATTTTATCAATTTTTGCTATCTCAATTGGTTAAGGTGTGGGCTTAGTTTGTTAGGGGATTCTAGTTCAATACCCTTAAGGTGAGTTTAGTGGGGAGGAGACACTAAAAAATTCAGCCATGGTTGTGGTTTCTTATCCAATGGTTAAAAATTCCCAAGTTATTGGCACATTTCTAACAAACAAAAAAAATCAAATGCACCTCTAACCTTTCGTCAATTTTGAACTCTTCTCTCCAGATACAAACCTTTAACCATTCTTCAAGTTTTGCACTCTAAAAAAGGTTGTCATCTCAAGAGATTTGATCCCTCTCTCCTCTTGATAGATCCAGGGTTAAGATGGATCATTTTTGGTTGAATACATTAATATTAAAGTCTTAAAAAATATTAATATTAAAAAATATATTAATATATTTTATAATATATTATGACATGTAACCACTACATTGTTTTTGGTACTCTATTAATTGAAGTTAGGTCAAATTGAAACAACACAAATTCAAATCAATATATATTTTTTAATATATTAAAATATTTTATAATGATGATGATGATGATGATTAACGTTCACTAATATATATTAAAATATTTCATATGCTTAATCCAATAAATTCATCCATTATTTTTATTTTTTTTTACTATCTTATCCAAACATTTAATAATCATATAACTAGAACCAAAGCCTTATGGGATATATGCACAAGAAAAGAGAGATTATTACAAAAGCTTTCAACAATATTATTATTATTATTATTACTTATAACAAATTCCCACTATGAAGATGCAGTATGATTCCAACAAGATAATTTCATTATTATGATGGAACCATACCATCATGATCCAGATACTTGTCATAAGATTTTACATATCAACATTAGCTATAAAATCTTAAATGTGATATGTGACTCCAACAACTTTCGCCATTTTAAAATTTTGATTATTTTTTTCATATCCACTTTGAGGAAGGAAAGACTTATCTCATGATTATATTCTCCATAGTTCGTCAACATATGGTAGTTCTTAAAAATATGGTGAGAAGGTCAAATTTTCTAAAATTTTATTATGGTTTAATACATAGTATTCTTGAGTGGGATTAACGGTTAAGAATATATGTCTCTTTCTTAGAGGTTACAAGTTCAAATTGAGGTAGGGTATGTACACCTCCATACATTTTAGTAGTGAAATAGTTGCGGAGAGGGGGTCCCTTGTCTCACAAACAAAGGTCGTGACCTTCCTTAAAAATAGATTATTATTATTATTATTAATATGACAAAATACAATTTTTATTTTTCATTTTTAAGTCATACATAAAGAACTTGGATGACTAAGGTCATAGGTTTAAAACTTGTGAGAGGTGACATGCAATAATATAATCACTTTACGTCCGCTTTTGGATAAGTAGGTTTGATAAATGGAAATGAATATTAATGGAATCTATTATTAATGGACTTACTCATTAATTAGTTATGGCATGTCTGAGTAAACCTTTAGATTTTGTATTAGAAAATTAGGTAAATATTGATCTATCAAAAATCATTGTTGAATTAACTTTAGGAAATTAGCAAAGTTATAAGGTAGAAAGGTTGATCGATAAGGATCACAAAAGGCCAATAGTCAAATCAATAAATAATATGTCAACATGTGTAGGTATTAGATGGTACTAGACACACATAAGAGAGGGTTTCACTGATGTTAGACTTATTGATGTCAAAACTAGTTAATGTAGATCATAACGAATATTAATATAAATAGTGTTGACCTCATCAACAAAGGAAGTACCCATAGACATTTGTATGATTGATGAAGTTTTGTTGAAGAAGACACAATATTGTACCAATATGATGTATAATTATCCATGTCAATTCCATTTTGTTAAGACTATGAAAGTCAACAAAAACTTCATCTGGATTCATGAGAGGAATGAAATGAATAACATACTGAATAAAATAACACAAGGATATGGGGAACAACAGTAGATATCTAGTAAACAATAACTTGTATTGAATAAATAAAATAGGTTGAAACTTTAAAATTTCATAACTGAAAATGACTTGCTCAAATGGTGGTAGCTAACTCTAAGAAACGATGTGGCTACTACATGCATCCATTTGAGAAGAATGATTACAATGAGGCTCCATAGGTATTTTTAACATTACTCATGAATGCCAAAACAATAGACATCCAAAAACCTAACCCTAGGATATGAAATGCCAAAATTTATGTAGGCCCCGATGGGTAAGTTGGTACCTCAACTTCTCAGGGTCATAAATTTTTCATACGACCTATGTTTTAGGCTTGTGATAGCCCATTGGAAAGGTATTTTTGAGAAACATATTATTTCATCAGAATCTGAATATGTCTATAGTTTGACTGTGGTAATCCAAAAAAACACTATTTAGGGCCTCAAAACAACCCTAGAAGTATAGAAAGGTGCACTGACATGAAAACTTCCAAAATAATCCAATTGGAATAGGTGGGAGGCTACCAATATCCACATGGATTCTCTGTAGGGATTTAGGATAGCCTCAGAAGTGCAGAACCCACAATTACAAATAAATGTCATCATTATAGAGAAACGTGTTGAACTAGAAATTGTCAAGAGGAGCCAATTGGAATAAGTGGGTGGCCACAACTATCCACCTAGATCAATCCTCCCCCTTAGGAAGCAATGGTCTCCATTATATTGAGTTCCCCCATCAGGTGAGGAAATTTATGTTGAATTTGGCTCCGAGTGAGCTACTTACCTTGGTGCAGGAGTTGTCGTGCCTTGATAACCCGATAAAGTTGGATCATTTGTTAGCAAGTTCCCTTGACCTTTTTTTCCACTATTTGATCAGTGGATGTTTGTTCCATGCAGTTATGGTTGATAAATGTTGGTGTCAAATGTTCTACGATCTCTGAAGTGTCCAATAATCCTGGAAAATATGGTCCGAGGAGGTCCACATTGAACACTGGGTGCAAGCCAAGGAAGGGGGGAGCGTTGAGCTCAAAAGCATTGTCTCCCACAACCTTGGTGATAGTGTAAGCCCCGTAGAGAAGTGGACAGAGCTTCCTATGGGGCATTGTAACGCATTCTTTCTACAAATGAAACCAGATCTTGTCTCCCACCTGAATCTTGTGTGGTACCCGGTGTTGATCATGGAACTTCTTGTACTTAGCATTATCTTTTTGCAAAATCTCATGGACCTGTTGATGGATGTAATGAATCTGCTCAATGAATATGATGTCTTTGTCAGCCTCAAAATAAACATGGGAAGATTATGTCTATGTGGTTGCAGGAGGTAGTGCAACATCCATGGGACCCAAGGGTTGGAATCCATCCCCACCTGAAATGGTGTATGGTTGATGGAGCTATGGAGAGACCTGTTGTAGTTGTGTTGATCATAGGGAAGACTCTCATACCATGTATGCATATGATTATAGCTGTACATGCGTGGGATGTGCACAATCATTTGTTTGACAACCTATGTTTGGCCATCGGTATGAGGGTGGAAGGAAGTGGATTTAGTGAGCCTGGTGTCCAACAATGACCAGAGACATGACCAAAATGTGCTTAGAAAACTGTTATCCTGATCAAAGATGATGGTCTGTGGTATTCAAAAATGGACCCAGGTTCATTTGAAGAAGATCTTGGCAGTATCTTCCACTGTGATGCTCCTTTTGCAGGTTGTGAAAATTGCCATCTTCCAAAACCAATCAACCACCACAAATACAAAATCATTGCCTTTATTGGTGGATGGAAGGAGAGACATGTAATCCATCAAGATGGATTCCCAAGGCCTCTCGGGAGTAAGAAGAGGAGTGTATAAGCCTTACTTCTTGATGCATGGCTTGGCATTGGCACAGGCAATGCAAGATCACATATACTTGTTGATGTCCTGTCAAAGTTTTGGCCAATAAAAATGTTTTTGTAGAATGACCAAATTTTTATCCATGCCAAAATATCCTTCCATCCAACTGTAGTGATCCTCGAAACTCATCCTTGCACACTCTCTTGTAGGAACAAATTGTGTACCATATGGAATAATAGTCCATCCTGAATGTGAAAATCGATGACACTCACTCCTGTACCCAAAAGTTGATAGGTGGTGGCGAAGTCAAGATCTCGCTAATAAAGTTGGGTCCACTAAGATGCCTCATGCCCATGGGAATGGAGCATGGTGGTGAGTGCAGCCATGGGAGGTCGAATGAGGCAATTAGTGACAAAAAATTTTCTCCCTCTCTTATACTTCACGTTGAGATGAAAATGTCGCAGGTATGTAGACAACTTTTGATGGCAGTCATTCCAAAAATTTGCCTGTGGCTATATGAACTTCAAAGTCTTGTGATCAGTGTGGATGATTGTCTCCTTCCCCAAAATGTAATGTTTCCATTGACGACAGTCTTGCACAATGGAATACATTTCCTTGTCATAGGTAGGGTATTTCCAGACGATATCTAAGAGTGTCTCACTATGGTATTCTAATGAATGACCATGCTGAGTGAGAACTGCGCCTACAACATAATCATATGCATTGGTCTCAATCTCGAACGGTTGTTGCAGATCAGATAAGGAGAGTGCTATAGATGGGCACAATCGATTCTTAGGATCATCAAATGCTCGTTATTATGCCTTCCCCTAAGTGAACTTTTCCCTGCCGCCTCCCTTCGTCACTTGGATGAGGGCCCATGCAATATGGGAGAATCCCAACATGAACCGTCGGTAGAAGTTAACAAGTCCCAAGAAGCACTCAAGCTCAGTTAATGTGGTTGGGGTTGGCCAATCATGGATGACTTGGATCTTATTTGGATCCACATGTACTCCATGCTCATAAAAAATGTAACCCAAGTATTGGACCTTATTCATGCCAAAGGAGTATTTTTCCAAGTTGGCATATAGCTTGTGTTGTCGCACAATGTTGAAAACATGTTGAATATGTTGCATGTCCTCCACCAAAGTTCTATTGAAGATGAGGATATCATCTAGATACACCACCAAAAAAGAGTTAGAGAAGGGTCTCAATACATCATCCATCAACCTTGTGAAAGTGGTTGGTGACTTTGTTAAGCCAAAGGGCATGAACAACCATTCAAAGAGACCTTCTTTAGATTTGAAATTTGTCTTCCATACAATAGTCGGTTTGATGGGAACCTGATGATAGTGAGACTTTAGGTTAATCTTGTTGAAGAAACTTTCCCCCTTAAGTTGGTCAAGAAGGTCATCAATTCACGGAATTGGGTACCGGTTCCTAACTGTGATTTTGTTTAATGCTCTATAATCAATGCAGAGTTTTGAGGTCTCATCTTTCTTTTGCACCAGAACAATTAAGCTTCCACAAGGGGAGGTGTTGGGTTTGATGTGACCCTTTTGAAGTATCTCTTGGATCTGATGCTTTATTTCATCACTTTCCATTAGAAAGCGACAATAGACTGGTCCATTAGGCAGAGGTGCATCGAGGGTTAGATCAATTGGATGCTTGAATTGGTAGTGCATCGGTACCCCAATGGTGCGGAAAATATGTCTGTGTACTCTTCCACGATCCCATCCACTTGCTTCTCATGCAAAGAGAGGATCTATGTATAGGTCACGGATGTGGCGACGACCATCTATGACTAAAACATGTAGGGGGTAGTTTATAAGTAGGATCATGATTCCAAGAAGGGGTTTGGTTAGTGCCACTTAGTTCCCTAGTTCCAATCAACTCGAAAAACTTCTCACTTGCTAGTAGTATTGCCACATTATAGTTCTAATTACTCATAATTATATTATTTTCACTGAAATATTTATTTCTTCAAGGTGTGAAAATTCAATTGTATTTCAATTGTGTAGCACTCTAGTTTGAGCTAAGAATGAAATATCACAATATTATTCACTCCTCCCACTTTAGGACTAGTGGATTTTCACCCAAAGGATAGAATCTCTAAGAGTTTAGTTTATTGTTGAACACTCTAGTACTCTATGTTTTGCAAATGAGCATAATGCTCTTATAGTGGAATTGAGAGTATGGAAACTAGGGGTGAAATATCTAGAGGGATCAAACCACAATGAACTAGTGCTATGACTATTTGGCTATGGATTCAAGGTATTCTTCAATTATGGGTTTGAATCATGAAACATAGTAATCAAATAGGGTGTTGTTCTTTCAACAAATCTCGTAGATTGTTATCATGGAGGGTGTTGTGCTTTCAACAAATCTTGTAGATCGTTATCAAATAAGATGTTTTTCTTTCAACAAATCTGGTAGATTGTTATCAAATAGGGTGTTGTGATTTCAAAAAACTCCTATAGATCATTTGATCAACATATGATTGAAACAACAATGAAGAGGTTTGAAATATTTAACTTCCATCAACATTCGAAAACAATAGAACACTCAAGTAATGTAAACAACCAACAAATTTGTTGCATATAGTTGCTTAGTTACAATCTAGTCTAAGCAATTTCACCATTAACAATTAAATTTGTTACAAAGAGAAATCAAGCATTTAAGATTTATTTCGGTTAATGGATTAGGGTTGTCATCTAATTCAAGTTAATAGATTATGATTTTGGATGTTGTGGAATACCTAAATATTATACTGTGAAGGGTCAAGTTAATAAAAAAAGAAGAAGATAGAGGTGCAACTCTAATTGAGGTTAGTTTTTCAGGTTAAGGGTTTGCAAGGTCAATCATTGTGTACTATGTGTCTATCACTTAGGTTCTTTTTCTTTTCTTAAGAATTTATATGGATTATCTCAATTGCATAGGTTTAAAAATTTCAATCTCCGCATTGATCATTTATGGAAAGAATGGACAATGTCAATTTTATTTTCCTTGAAGGCATGTAAACATCCATTTGGTATGTGAAAGTATACAAATTGGGCTCTTAAATTTTCTTCTAGGTGAGGTCAGAGGTAGCCTCATCAATGCCATTTCTTCCTTGGTTACAACAAAATCCAATTTTCCATTTGATAAAGTTAAGATTGATCTTTGTTCTTAGGCTCTTCCATTCAATAAGATGCCTCGTTTTCATTTAGATCATCTCATACTCTAGGTCATCATTTGATATCACAATTTAAAAAATTTCCATGATTCCTAGGTTTCTCCCCAACCAAAACTTATTTTCAATGTGCTAAGTTATCATTTAAGTTCAGTACCTCTTGTTCCATGCATGATAAAACCTTTAATTTTGTTTTTATTATTCATCATCTCCTTCATCGATTCATGCTCTAGTAGGGCATGTTATGTGCTCTCCTCCTCCATATTTACCCACTACCATCAAAATTAATAGAATAATAGTACACTTTTTTCACACCAAAAATACATGCCAAAGAAATTTTTTTAGCTAATGGAGACTTTCTCATTCAGTTATACACCTTGAGGCCTTTCCAATGAGATTTTGATTGCTTGTTTTAATGGATACTTTCTCATTCAGATATACACCTTGAGGCCTTTCCAATGAGATTTTGATTGCTTGTTTTGATGTCCTGTAGCTCAAGATTTGACCTTTGAAAGGTAAAACTAAAACCACTATCAAATCTTCTACAGTTCAACCACATTCATTAAATTAGTGTGCAAATGAAAATCATGTATGAATTGCATGAACACGGGTCTTATAATATATAAGCCTCAATTATTTCCCCATATATTTAGTGTGAGAGACTGTCTTCTCTCCCTCCATCATACATGTCTTGCATGGGTTAATTTTAGGTACACATGATCATATGCATGTTTCCTTGTCATGTCACCTCCTTATAATCACCTATCATGCCACCTCCTACTTGATCACCACTTATCATGCCACCCGGCAACAATAAAGTTTCAAGCCTTAGCCTTTCCTTAGAAATAAAGAGGACATCAATAGAATGAAGTGTGGGGTGTAGAGGTCTCTCATTATGTAGGGAGGAATGAAACACTTCCATTCTCCACCCTAAACATAAGAAACATAATTGTGGGGGTGCAGGTAGGCCTTGGGAAATCTATGGAATGACAATTCAGTCATCTTCACCTTTTATTATCACATAAAACACTTAAGTAAGAGTGGAGTATAGGTGAGACTTGTGTTTCTTATGGCATGAAATTTTTTGAGTCATCTTCACCCACCTTCTACACATAATAAACTTAAGTAAATTACGGGGGAAAATCCGTATTTGAGCAACATTTGTAAAGAAGGTCTATTCTATGTAAGAACGAACGAAACACTTATGTCATCCACCAAACAAATAGGAAACTTAAGTAAAGTGTGGGGTGGAGATAGGGCTTGGTAGCGTATGGAATGAAAGTTGAGTCATCTTTGGCCTGCTTTTGTAGATAAGAAGCTTAAGTAAAGCATGGGGTAGAGGAAAGACTTGGAAAATACATGGAATGAAAATTTAAGCATATATTTCCCTTGGTCCCCCTTACCACTTAGTAAAGAAACCGATGCAAAGGATTTGATCTTTGCATCCCAAGTGATTTTTCTACATAAATAAATACTTTAGAGGATAGAGTTTGGGATCTTTGTCCCTACTAATCTACCCAAGAAAAACATTCATAACCATAACACTTATATAACACACACTGTGTGTTATATTATATAACACGCACCGTGTTATATAATATAACACACAGTGTGTGTTATATTATATTATATAACACACAGTGTGTGTTATATAATATAACACACACACTGTGTTTTATATAATATAACACACACTGTGTGTTATATTATATAACACATTGTGCATCTCCATGTTGTACACATGGAAGAAGAACTTGATGCCAATTGAAATTCTCTTGTAATTGGGACCAAATGCACAAGGTTAGATTTCGGATGCCAACATGTCTATTAAAACAATTTAAAATGGTCAAATTCAAATTTTTGTAAGTTGGATCACCTCACCAAACCTAGGTTAATTTGACTTAATTCCATTGGAGCTAGTTTCACTGGATTTTATTAGAGAAACAAACTTAAGTACTTGACAAACTTTGCTTGTTTCCATATTTATTTTATTTACACCAGTAACCCATATGGTCCAAAACTATGTTTGTTAATAAATTTGATGAGTGAGGAGAAGGAATATATGTTGGATTGATTGTTTGGATCCATTTAGCTACAACCTTCTGTGACCCTTTCACTCAAAATTGAAACAATACTATTTTCAATATATGTGTATGTATTTTGGATGAAAATAATTGACATGAAGATATAAATACATTTTTATTAATTTTTATTAACACTATTTATACGCAAGGTCTCACCTAACATATAGAGTAGGTAAAAAAAACCATATAAAATACAATCTTATTGATTTGTGTGTCATATTTCAAATCACAAACATCATACAACAAGTGCTAAGTATCATTGAAAATGTCCTATTAAAAAATGCACCAAATTTTGAAATTACAAGTTCTTACTCAAACCCTTGGAAATGTACATGGTTCCAAATAAGCACTTGTCACTTCAAAATTCCAATTAATTGTTAAAAACCTCTTAACAACACTTTCCCAAAATGTATTAAATCTCACGACATCATACTACCCACTATTGAAACACCATACCCTACCAATATTCCTCACACAACTTATATAATGATGGTTTTTTGACAAAAGTTTTCTTCTTCCATATATATCCTATGTCCTCTCCTGGATTGTCATGGTTCTTCTCATTTGAAATTGAAATTGGTTGGAATTTGATTGGTATTTAATCATTTGGAATTAATGATCAAAATTAAACTCTTCTTAGTTCTTTCAATGAGTTCAAATTTGTTCTAGAAGGGTAATTCAATCCTAAACAATGTAAATTTTTTCAATCAATTATTATTTATGAAGGAAAGCAAATATCATAAAATGTCAAAAGAAGGGTTATATTTTCAATAACCCATTGATGTCGTCACTTCCCATGCTTGGTTGGTTAATGAGCATTGGTTCATCATGCAATATTTGTCTTTGGAATCTAAAGACAAAAACCATCTCTATTTTAGTTGGCTCTTGTGTATTCTCTGACACGCCATTGTATTGGTATATACACGTATTTGTCACTTAATGAAAATATGTGAAGAAGATTAAACACCTTGTCTTTGTGAACCCACATTGGAATTCATGTGTTATGAGTGATCCAGATGGATATCGATGGCCACCCACCTTTTCCAACTGGCTCAAAACAATTTTCTGGCAATTTTGGCAATTTACTACTTTTAGCAGTTTTCACTTCCAGGGCCATTTTGAGGGTCTAAATGAAGGTTTTTTGGGATAGATCTTCTCAATGATGGCCTCGGAAATACATTTCCAATGGGCTATCATATGCCTAAAATGGAGATCGTATGCAAAAGTTACGACCCTATGAAGTTAATGTACTAACTTACTCAAACGGGGCCCACATGACTTTTGGCGCTTCATCTCCTAGGGTTAGGTTTTTGGATGTCTAGGGTTTTTGGAATTATTGTTTATTGTAAAATGCCTTCAGAGCCTCATTGTAATCATCTTCTTGTGAATGAACGCAGATGTCACATCTCTTCTCAGACATAAGCCGCCACCATTCCAGCAAGCTTGTTTTCGCTACATTTTACAGTTTCAACTTATTTCATTATTGAATAGAAAACCAGTTTTACTGTATCTCTGTTGTTTTGTGTTAAGAATCTATTAATAATCTGTATTCATTTTGTTCTGCTCATAAAATCTGGATCAGTGGTATCAGAGTGGTCTACTCCTCCTCGTCTTAATGCATGTCCCCAACAAGGTTAGAGTACAAAGAGTTGGGTCTTGAGCTTGTTTCTCTTGAGGAAAAAAGATCTTGCACGCCCAAGTGACCTCTCATGGCAAGAGAAAATAAAGATGACAGGATAGGAGATCCTTTCAAACTGTTGATTGAGGAATCCCTCACGCAACAGAGGAAGGAGATGATGGATAGTTTCGCACAAATCCTTCGGCTGCTACCAACTTATTCAAGCGAAGGAGCCACCCCCTTCAAGGTATAAATAAACTTTGGTATTCCTATATTTGAAGGTCAGATAGATGCAGATGTTGTAGACAAGTGGTTGAATCTGCTAGAAGGGTATTTTTTTGTCCATAACTTCTCGAATAGATAAAAGATTACTTTTGCGCTCCTCAAAGTCGTCCCCCATGTCAAAGATTGGTGGGAAACATTCTGTGAGCAAAAGGAAACATAGGAACCCTCATTATTTACAATCACAGCCACCTGTAATTCCTTCAGGGATGTTATTAACGAAAAATACTACCCTATCAGAAGTTATGATGACTTATATACCAAATGGACCACACTGTGGCAAGAAAGAGACCAAGTAGTGCCAGATTTCACAAATATCTTCCATACCTTGTGCACCAAACTAGGTATCAAAGATTCATAGAGACATCTAGTGCTCAAGTATCACGGTGCTCTACATAGATACATATAGACTGAAATGGAATTTCTAGACATCTCATCATTGGGCGCGGCCTATCGATATGTCGTGAAAATCAAGCAGAAGATCAAACAAAAGACGTGACAATTTGGGCCTAGGAACCCCTCACAACAAAAGCTAGGAAAGGGTGGCCCCAACCCATAGAACAAAGGACAGAGCAAAGATGGACAGTATCAGGACAACCAGTCCAAGACACAAGCAAAGAAGGACGCTAGAAAGACAAAGAAAGATACCAAGAAGTGGTGAGACTTCCACAAGAGGCCTTGGCATAACACTGTTGATTGTCGCACAAAGCAGTCATTGGTGGCTGAAGTGAAAGCCTCTAAATCAGATGCGGAGTTTGACTCTGAGCCAGAACCAGAAAGGGGAAGATGGATCATTGACACGGAACCTAGTGCCACCATTGCTACCACCAAGCTCCAACCTGGTGAACCAGACGAGCCAGAAGAAGGAGAGCACCTCTTCCATTTGCAAATGTGGGTAAAAGGCACCCCGCTACACTTCATCGTTGATAGAGGTAGCCATAAGAACCTCATCTTTACAAAGGTCATCAAGTGGCTGGCCCTGCCCACAATGCCTCACCCACAACCCTACACCATTGGATGGCTCTACCAAGGAAGCGATCTCTGTGTCATCCAACAGTGTCGAGTGTCATACGACATCAACCCCTTCAAACATGAGGTATTGTGTGATGTTGCTCCTCTCAAAGTTTGTGATGTTCTTTTGGGCCAACCTTATTTATGGAAACTTCATACTGTATATGAATCTAGGCCTCGTAGTTTTATTATTACTTTGAATAGGAAATTGTACAGGATACCTGAGGTAATCCCACCTAGTGTTATTTCCTTGATCTCTACTAAACAATGCAGGAAGGTCATCTCTCAGACGGGGAAGTTTGTCTTCTTCGTGATTCACTCTCAAAATAAGAGAAAGATCACAGCCACATCCAGGGTCTTTGTGGTCGACCTCTCCACACAACAAAAGAAAGTAGATAAGGTCGTGGAAGAATACTCATATATCTTCTCCTCACCTACCGAGGTAACTCTGCACTGTCAGGTCAAGCACCCCATCGATCTGACCCCTAGTGCACCACTATCGAATGGGCCAGTCTATCATCGCTCTCTTTTAGAGAATGAGGAGATCAAGCAACAAATCCAAGAACTTCTCCACAAGGGGCACATCCATCCCAACTCATCACCTTGCAGGAGAACAATCGTGTTGGTACAGAAGAAAGATGGAACCTGGCGACTCTGCATTGATTACCGGGCTCTAAATAAAATCACAGTCAGAAACCGATACTCGATTCCTCAAATTGACGACCTCCTTGATAAAATCATGGGGGATAAATAATTCGGTAAGATTCATCTGAAGTCTTCCTACCACCAGGTCCTGATAGAATAGACAGATGTATGGAAGACTGCCTTCAAGTCAAAGGAAGGCATTTTTGAATGGTTGGTCATGCCCTTTGGTTTGACAAATGTTATGGCCACTTTCATGAGGATGATGGACGATATCCTACGACCATTCACCAATAATTTTGTAGTGTTGTATCTGGATGACATTCTCATTTATAGCAAGACTTGGGTCGAACACTTGCAGCATATTCAACATGTTCTGCACACCCTGCGATAGCACAAGCTATATGCCAACTTGGAAAAATGATCCTTTGACATGGACAGGGTCCATTACCTGGGCTACATCATTGATCAACATGGTGTACATGTGGATCTAGCCAGATCTAAGTCATTTGTGACTGGCCAGCCCCAACCACACTCACTGAGCTTCGGAGCTTCTTGGGCCTTCCCAATTTCTACAACGGGTTTGTGTTGGGATTCTCCCATATTGCATGGGACCTTAGCCAAATCACCAGGGGTGGTGGTAAGGTAAAATTTGTGTGGGGTCGGTCCCAACAACAAGTGTTCGATGATTTGAAGCAGCACTTGTGCTCATCCATAATACTTTCACTACTAGACCTGCAACATCCCTTTGAGATCGAGACAAATGCTTCATACTATGTTGTGGGCATCATTCTCACTCAGCACAGAAACCCATGGCTTGTCATAATGAGACACTATCTGATGTTGTCCATAAGTACCCTACTTACGACAAAGAAATGTACTCCATTGTGCAAGCCTGCCGCCAGTGGAGACATTACATTCT
>ML824487.1:0-32437 GCA_009831015.1 Picea engelmannii | reverse complement strand
AAGACCTATCAAAGTTATCCCTTCCTTTGACTAGGGATATGGGTACCATTAAGGGATTTTTTATGCTAGGTGTGTGGTTCTTTGGGCCCTAGACATCCTTGAAGGAGGAAAACTAGGCCTTACACCATAAATGAAGCTTCTCGATCCACTACACATGACCATTTAAGCATATCCTTACCCTTTGGATGGGGATACTAAATGGTTGGTAGGTGCACCAATGCATGAAAATGTGTTTTTTTGTGACTAGAGGCTATGTTCTAATTCTCATATCAATAAACAATGTTATCAAATCTTGTTTTGAAATGTTGAGGTATCTCATCTGGTTTTTATCTAAATACATTCTAATAGAGTCAAACATTCTCGCCCTGCAATAAAAAAATTGTGTTAATTGACCTTGGGTATTTGCACTAGAAGTGAAAATGGTATCTAGGGATGTGGCCAGTGAAAGTTGTGAGGGATTTTTGGTATTTTTAAGTCTTGTATAAGCTTTATTAGTGACCTCGACCCTGCATCAACTTCAAAGTTTTTGTTTCCTAGTTATGGATTGTGGTTTAGACTGTCTTCATGTGGTGATGTTGGGTTTGGGTTTTTAGTAAGTGCAAGTTCCATGTTATTTCAGTATGATGCATTTTCATAGGGGAATTTTTTCTAATATAGTTTAAATAAATTATGAAATACAAAAACAATCAAATTAAATGAATTACTTACTAGGAACCAATCAATGACCACGTCGTGAGAGTCCTAAAATGTCTTGTGAAGCTCTCATCAAATCTAGTTCATCAATTTACTTTTGTTGGTAACAATGGATTGATAGTAATCATTTTCCCTAATTTATATATGTGTTCCTAGAACGCGCACAACACATGCTTCTAAGAGCTTCTAAGAACATGATCATGTTCGTGTATGTGCACGTTCTTGGGCACCCTATTACCACTTTTTCAGCCATCATGTTCATAGAAACACCCATATATTAAAAAAAAAAAAAAAATCCAAAATATAAATATAAATATTAACACTACAAACTAGATCCCACCTAACATATAAAACAAGTGAAAAACCCATGTAAAATGTAAACTTATTAATTTATGTATCATATTTCACATCACAAACATCATACAATAAACACTAAACACCCCTAAAAAGTATAATTAAAAAGTACCTAAAATCTTGAAATGACAAATTCCTAATTAATAACTTAAACCACAAACATCATCGTACCAAACACTAAACACCCCTAAAAAGTATCATTAAGTACATGAAGTGACAAATTTCTAATTGATAACTTGGGATTTTTTTAGAAGTGACAAATTCTTACTTGATACCTTGAATATGTGTGCGAAATTAAAATTCCAATTAACCATTAAAAATTGTAAAACAAAATTTTCACTTGTTTGTAAAAAGAAACAAGTTAACTATTCAAAACTCAGAGACATTAAGTAAATAATATCTCCAGTTTACTTTGAATTTGATTGGCTTGAACTCAATCTACACCACATTCAAAAAGTAGTTAATACTGAATTATAAACAGAATATATAAATTATTTTTGCGTTCTCTTAATAATCTCTCTTAACCTTTAAGAATACAAAACTATATTCACAATTTTTTATTAAATTCTTGAAATTTAAGTCTGTACTTTTTTATGATCGCTAATTTCGGGATTCTGAAAGTGATTTGAATATATTTTCTTACCAAAGGCGATTTGAATATATGTTTTGGTTCAGAAAAGGAAGCGACCTAAGTAATTGACTGGCATTAAAATTGATGAGGGAGTGGGCGTCACACCGCATCATAATCATATGTAGTGAAAGTAGCTCAGAATTGACCAATTTAACCAATATTTTGACCCACTACGTTTCATTCAATTATTTCATTTAATGCGTGTTCATCTAAATTTTGATCGCTTGCGTTTCAATGAATTATTTGGTAAGTTTTGATTAAATGGAATGGATCATAATAGATGGTGAAAGCAGTCACTTTTTTTTCTCTTCTCTTTTTTAATTTATTTTGTCAAGTTTAGATGATATTTTAATTTTTAATTTCATTGAATTATTTTTAAATTTTAATCACAAAATATCCGATTAACATAGGGTTAAATTTTAGGTCACCAAATTAAGATTTCTATTAAATATGATTAGTTTAATGAAAGTTTTGAGTTAATATTTAGGGTTAAATTTTAGGTCACGAAAAAGGTTTTGAGGCATTTAGAGCTGAAGAATGCCTCGAAGCACTACACATGACCTCTAGAAGGTATCTTTGACTTTTAAGAAAGGAAGTTAGAGCTCTTGGAAGGTTTTGAGCAGAAGGGGGGAACCCAAGTTTTAGCCGAAATACAAAGCTTCTAGGGATCCAAGGTCAAACATGACACCTCAAACCACCATGCCCAACATCTCGAGGTTTTAGGTAGCTTATAGGGTTCAAGGGTCATGAATGATACCTGAAACCACCATAGATGATCTCTTGAGAGGATCATTGGCCTTCAAGTGGGGATATAGGATCGCTAGGAGATTTTGAGCATTGGTATGAGTCTTGGGTACTTGGCCATGATTGAGAGAGGAAACCTAGGCCTTAGGTCCTAAAGGAAGCTTCTAGGCATTTAGGACCAAGAACACCATGTTGAACCACCACAAAGGACCTTTCGAGGATAGCATTGGTCTCCATACGGGGATAGTCAACATTATGAGTTTTTGAACAATGAGTATGAGTCTCTGGACCCTGGATATGGTCAAGGGAACAACCCTAAGAGTTAGGCCATAAAGGAAGCTTCTATTCTATGTTTCTAGGGCCAAGAATGGAACCTTGAACCACCACAAATGACCTTTGGAGGGAATTATTTTCCTCTAACTAGGTATAGGGGTACCTCCAGGAAGCTTATACAGCTCAAGGTTCCTAATTACACCACAAGATGCTATAAATGACCTCTTGAGGGGATCTTTGGCCTTCAAGTGGGGATATGGGCGTCATTAGGAGATTTTGAGTACTAGGTATGGGTTTTGGGTCGTTGGATATGCTCAAGAGGGGAAACACAGACCTTATGTCATAAAGGAACATTTTGGGAATCTGAAGCCAACAACGACATGTTGAACCACCACAAGGACCTTTCTAAGGTATTCTTGGTATCTGTATGAGGATAGTCGATATTATGAGGTTTTGAACATTAAGTATGAGGCTTTGGAACCTGGATATGGTAAGGGGAACAAACCAAAGAGTTAGTCACTATAGAAAGATTCTAGGCTTCTGGGGCTAAGAATGACACCTTGAATCACCACAAATGATCTCTCGAGGGCATGCTTTGCCTCTTACTAGGTATATAGGTACCATTAGCATGTTTTAGCACTAGGTTTGGGTCTCAGGGCCCTATACATGGTCAGGGGAGGAAACATGAACCTTATCTCTAAAGTAAGCTTCTAGCCATCCATGGTCGAGAAGGATGCCTTAAACAGTAACACATAACCTCCTAATGGTATCCTGGCCTATGTTTGGGGATGCCAGTGCCATTAGGTGGTTTTGAGTAGTAGGTATTGTCCAAGGGTTCTAGAAATGATTTATGAAAGAATACCATGCATTATGTCCTAAAAAAATAATTGAGGCATACAAAGCCATCAATGCCTTGAAGCACTACACATGACCTCTAGAGAGTATCGTTGGCCTCTAAGAACACATGTAAGTTCCCTCACAATGTTTTGAGCATTAGGTATGGGTCTTAAGGCCTTGATACGATCGAGGGGGGAAACCAAAGACTTAACAAAAGTACAAATATTTTAGGCATATAAGGCCAAACACAAAACCTCAAACGAGCACACTTGACCTCTCAAAGTGTAAGGGAACTTCTACGGCTTAAGGGTCATGAATGACACCTCATATCACCATATGACATCTCAAGGGGATGTTTGGCCTTAAAATGGGAATATAGGAATCATTATGAGATTTTGAGCACTAGTTATGGATCTTGGGTCCTTGGACATTATTACAAGAGGAAACACATGCCATAGGTTCTAAACGAAGCTTCCAGGCATCTCATGCCAACAAAAACATGTTGAACCACCACAACAGACCTTTCCAGGGTATCCTTAGTCTTTTCATAGAGATAGTCAATATTATGAGGTTTTGAAAATTAAGTATGAGTCTTTGGATCCTAGATACGGTCAAGGGAACAAACAAAAGTGTTAGGCCCTAAAAAAATATTATAGGCTTATGGTTCCAAGAATGACACCTTGAACCACCACAAATGACCTCTGGAGGGAATCCTTCACCTCTAACTAGGTATATAGGTACCCTTATCATTTTTGAGTGCTAGGTATAGGTCCCAGGGTCTTGGACATGGTCATGGGAGGAAACATGAACCTATTAATATGTGTTCCTATCAAGGACAAGAGTCAACCTCATAGGGTATTCTCATGGAAGTGGAGATACCATCTACCTTTTCTTAGAGGCAATTATCCTCTCATTCTCACTCAAATGAAAACTATATTATGTGATCTGCAATGCAGATATGAAAACACATACAAAAGTGTAATGTGTAGAAGAAAAAAAAATAGAGGTACGCTAACAACATAAAAAAATAGAGAGAATACAAATGGAAGACAAGTTAGAACTGAAACAACCATCAACCCATTCAATAAGAGAGGGGCACCCTTTATTAGGCTGGGTGACTCTTTCCTATGCATTATTTTGTTATGACAATGAAAGTTGTTTCTTTATTCAGAGTGCTATGTGTAGTAGGAATAGCGAGTGTTGTTTATAACGCAGTTGACTGACACAAACTGACATGCTAACTCTTTATTAGGAAGTGCCCTGCACAACTAGACTGGTGAAGGTTGTTTACAATGTAACTAACTGACACAACTGATGTACTAACTCTTTATTAGGAGGCACCATTGATCTGGATTATTTTCGGCACGAAATGAGAGCGGAGATATAATAAAGAAATGCACAGAGATATTGCAGATATTCAATAACATAACAGAAATGTATCAGAGATGCAACCATAAACATAGATATATAGTAATACACGATTTCTATTAATCAAAGAAATGTACAGAGACTGTAAAAATACAGAGTAAAAGACTCGCTAGAATGGTGGCAGCTTATCTCTGAGAAGAGATGTGACGGCTACTCGCATTCACAAGAAGATGGTTACAATGAGGCTCTGGAGGCCTTTTTACAATAATCAGGAATGCCAAAAGTCCTAGATATCCAAAAACCTAACCCTAGGAGATGAAGTGCCAAAAGTCATGTGGGCCCCGTTTGGGTAAGTTGGTGCATCAACTTCCCGGGGTCGTAACTTTTGCATACGATCTCCGTTTTAGGCGTGTGATAGCTTGTTGGAAAGGTATCGTCAAGGAGATTCATTTTGGGGGCTCAATCATGCCTTCGGCTATCATTGAGAACCTCGATCTAAAAAAAACTTCATTTAGGCCCTCAAAATGGCCCCGGAAGTGAAAACCTGCTAAAAATAGTAAATTGCCAAAATGGCCAGAAAATAGTTTTGAGCCATTTGGAAAAGGTGGGTGGCCCCCGATATCCACCTGGATCAACCATACTCAAAAATATTAGCGAGAGAAGTTTACAATATAAATTACTGACAAATTTCTAAATGCTCTCATGTTGAGTGGCGAAAGAATGGGTGCGCCTTTCCGAGTGGCCTAATTCCTCCTTGTTTAGATCCGAAGGTGTCCCTTCTTCTTCCAGCAAATGAGGAAATTTGCACTTCAATGTCTTGACATATATCCATTTTGGCTTGAGCAAGTGTCTGTCCCTTTCCACCCACAAGATATGAAACATACCATTGTTGGCCATTTGTCCTGGTGTTGGAGTCAAGAATTTTATCATGCGTTGAGGAGGTTGAAAGAAAAATGGTGTAAGATGTTTATCCTACCTTCATTTTGCACGCTCTTGAAATGTTGGAAATGAAGTTACTACCTGAGTATGGCATTGAGCTAAAGTGTGGAGAAAATGATGAGATACATGGTATTTTTGTTGTTGATGTATATACTGAGAAGGATTGAAAGTAAGAGGCAACTCAAAGGGTGCAAGGGGTTGAAAATAAAAACAAACTTTGAATGGTTGATAAGCCATAGTGTGTTGGTTATAGAGGCCCAATTATTTCATCTCTTATATAATAAAATACACAGACTCCTCCATCTGTGGCTTGTATGGATCCCCATTCTTCTTAACATACCTGACTCGTACACCTTTTACCTTGAGAAAGATCATCACCTTTGTTGGGATTGCAAAGCTCTGCAACTCTGTTTCTATCAAATTTGCCAGGGCTTCAATATATCCTAGTTGTTGATACCATGATGATATGATGGCATGTGGAATCTTGACAACATATTCATCCTGAAAAACGATGCTTTACGGAAGATGAATACGTGAGATAATTTTGTATATGGAAAACGAGGAATAGAGTGAAAAACAAAATTGATTTGCAATGCAGATATGAAAAACACATGCAACAACGTAATGTGAAACAACAAACAACATAGAGGTATGCCAACAATAGAAAAATGTAAAGAGAATACAAATGGAAGAAAAGTTAGAATAAAAAAAACGATCAATCCATTCAGTGAAATATGGGCGCCTTTTATTAGACTAGGAGACTCTTTCCTCTGCATTATTTTGTTGTATTATGGAGTGCTCTGCACAATATAACTAGTGAGAGCTATCTACAACACAAGTAATGGACACAAGTTGACATACTAACTCTTTATTAGTAAGTGCCCTGGTCAACTAGACTGGTGAGGGTTGTTTACAATGTAACTAACTGACCCAACTAACATAGTAACGATTTATTAGGAAGATTCATGCTCAACAAGACTAGTGAGGGTAGTTTACAATAGAAATTATTGACAAATTGATAAATGCTCTCACGCTGGGTCATGAAGGAAGGGGTGCACCTTTATTGGTGGTCCATTAGGGTTTTGGATTACCAATTTTTTCATTCATCGAACATTTAATGCCCAAGAGTGGAACAAGCAGTGAAACACATAAAGATAAAGGATTTTACAACAAAAGTTTGACATAAGGTAAACAAACATTTTTTTTCATTCCACCTTAACCATTTCCCTTATGATAGCAAACAAAGGAAAACATTTGAAGCAAGACACAAAAAACATAAAGCACCATAAATGGTCATTTCTAGAGAACTTCAAATGATTTTATACCATTCATATCATAAGGATGTAGAGGAGACACATACTTGAGATTTCATGCTTTAATGAAAGTTAGAAACCACAAAAATTATGAGCTCCAAAATAACTCTTCGTGGAGTTTAAATAAAATAACAGATACAAATTTATTGTTCAAGATCAGATAAAATGAGTGAAAAATCAACACTACATAGTATCCATGATACTTAAAGGATAAAGTATGAAATGTGTTCATCCTATCAAATTAGGATGGGGCTCCCATGGACCATATGTTAAGCAGAGGAAACTTGGAAAAGAAAAGGAGATAGTTAGAAATAAGCCTTGCACACAAACAAACATTGGATGAGTATAGATTGAGAAACAACAAATATTGAGGGAAATGAATGAAAAAAAAAAACTTATACTCAGAAAAATGGAAGCAAGGAATGGTTGCTCATATGTATTCTCACTTGTTGTGATTATTTAAATAAGCATGCACACAACAACCATAATTGATGTAACCATTTATTAAATCTTGAATATCACAGTGGATTATATTTTACTTCTAATGCACCCTTCATCCATTCTTGAATATAATCTCATACTGGTGCTACAATTGTGCCATGTTTAAAACTAAGCCTGAATAAACCATATTCAATTCCTTTCAACATGGTGCGCTATAATTGTTGTGCAATAGCCGCTTGGTATTCATTCTCATTCATGAAAATAACCAACCAACATCTAGTTTCATCTTCTATGAAATTTGTGAGGTCATCAAACTCGGTTCCCCACGTGACTCTAAGTATACCTATCTCTACCTCCATCTAATATTTAGTCAATAACATTGAATCTCTCTTATCAAGGGAATACCTTTAAGTTCCTCATTCCGACCACCTTTAGAAACAACATACTTATCCTTCCTTCAAGAGTGTCACATGTGGTAAACAATTGTCGAAGGGTATCTATCACTATTGGAGAACACCTTCTAGAGAAGGTTTTTGTGGAGGTTTTTAGTGTTACAAAATTTGGAAAAATTTTCAAAAAAATCTCCGCTACAACCTCTACTATTGGTTGTGTAGGTTTTAGAAAATATTCCATATAACCAAAAAAGATTAGGTGGGCGGAGGTTGTAGTAAATGTTTATTTTTCGTGGATATTCTTGTCGAAACACATCGGTGCGTTATTGACAGTTAGGTATCGACATATTAATATAATACAACACAATGGTACGTTAATATAATACAAATTTCCCAGTGTGTATATAACTATTGCACACCAATTCTACCTTTTTCGTCATATGCAAAGCATCAATACTCTTATAATTTCTATTCACTGGTTCAACTTTTTATTTGTATGAAGCACCAATGTGTTTTAGGATTTTTAAGCCCTGATGCTCTTAAGTTATATCTAGCCTCGGTGAAATCAAGTTATCTTGAGACTCGGTGCATTTAATATATTATGCACCCCAGTGCTTGTGTAATTAGTACGTACCGATATTTGTTTTACCATGTGCACTGATGTGTAGTGAAATTTTAAATATTCGAGGTGAGATGTCAGAGCCATTATTTTAGTATGCACCAATACATATATTATAGTAAAATAACTAGTGCATAAATAATATTTAGAATCCGAGTGCGTATAATAACGTTAATGCACCGATACAAAAAAAAATTTTAGTGCCCTGGTATATATTTCAAATGTGAGCACTGTACAATTTTGAAATGATAAATATTATTTTCTGTTATATAATTTATGGAATGGTACATTTTCTCAATCTATAGTCTAAACGTTCTACAAGATTACTCTTTTCCGGTGATATTTTCTAGGGACATTTGCCCGAAATCCGAGGATAAATGGTTAGATCCATAGATTTGAGTGATTATTTCTATATAATTCAAGTGTCCTAGGGGTTTTTCAACATGATGAATCCATTTATGCATTCAGAAATGGATTTTAAACAACAAAAAATAGTAATTTCGTGCAAATTTATATCGCCGAATTCCAACAAAAAAAACCATTTCGTAGAACAATTATACAACGAATTTTCTCGATAGTATGTACCGATGCATTATTATAATTAATATGCACTGACGCATATGAAACCTTAAAACACACCAATATCTACATTATGGCATGCACTATCTAGTGAATTCAAAAGAAAACAATGAACTGATATGTATACATTTTAATTCGTTGTTTTTTACAAATTTTCAATTAATCATTTCAAAATGAAATATTTTTTCATAATAATATTTTTTGATATTTTTGTTATTGCATTTTGATATAATGATTGTATTAATGGGTTATCGAACCAATTAAACCTATGTTATTAGTAACAATGCAAGTCATCCACATATTAATTATTCAGGAACACAACATCTTACAACATTCGACAATGTAATGAAATAAGAAACCCTTTTTATTCTATATGAATAAGAGACCCATTGTCATACAAAAAGGGATAACTTAAAGGTCTAGTACAATGATAAAATTGCAACCAATTTTTAATTGTTACACTTATTGGAAACATGTCCTCATGCAATTAGGACAATATGTCGAGTACATTAAACAAAATCCCTAATTTTCAGAGAGAGATATTCTAAAACATACAACTTGAAGTAACAGTCAATTATATTGATTTTCATTAATCAGTTGAACTTTTGACATTGCTCGAGATGCGTGCATGCCTCATTTCTTCATCATTTGTAGGTGATATTGTACTTTGGTTTTTTAACTTAATGTTTTCCTGATTGACTTGTTTTTTATGTTCCACCCCTTCATCTTCCATATACAGACATAGAAATAAATTGTAATAAGTATATATATATATATATATAGTAGAATATGTGACGCAACCGCACTCCTTGGAGCACGATTTCTTACACAGGACCTTCTCACTCTCTCGGCCCGAAGAACTCTAAGGTTCTTCTGATCCCCTATAGGGAATCTTCCTTACCCACAGATTCTCTTCTCCTTTCGATCCCCTCTTTGGCACTCGGAGGATCGGAACTTCACTTCTTCGCAAGTTCACTGCCTATTTCTAGGCTTTCAAATCCCCGAGATCCGATGCGTCAGTCAACGCTGACTTTCTCTCTCCACTATCGGGACTTCGGCTCTATCACATCTTCACAATTCGCGACACCAACACTTGGGTTTCCAACCTCCGATACTCGATGCACCAAAACGCCGATATCGGAACTTCCGCACTGTCGCGATCTCGCCACTCGCGACTTCGCCACTCGCGAGGTTGAATAATTTTCACATCGAATCCTGATGCCCAAGACGTTGAAACTCGTGATCTCGCTCCCTCGCGACTTCACGATTCTCGTTGCCAAATCGTCGACGCGTTTCTCACGAGATCCCGATAGGCGATCTCGCGGAAAATCTAACGGCCTTGACCGAATTGGATCGATGGCTTTGCCCATTCCTGAGCTTATACACCTTCCACACCTATGCCGATAACTACCTTGTACCTCCCCGAGATCCAACGATCCTCAGAATTTCATGAAATTCTCTCGGAGGCTCTCGACCGTCCGTTCTTCCAAATGGAATTCTGCGAAGTGAACAAAGCACTTTTCCCCACGAAGACTTGTTCACCTGCGCGTAAGCTTTCAACGCTTGCTCGAACACTTCAATGCACAACCTCTCTGTGAAATCCTTTGACAAATTCGAAGGCCCACTCCTCCTGATCTTGTTCTTGACTTCAAATCCCTTAGAAAGAAACTCTTGCATGCACTCCTTGTGGAAGATCTTCAGCCACAACTAAGTGTTGAATCCTTTGACCTTGCGCACTCCTGCAGTAGAAATCTTTTGATGCTTTGCTCAAAATCGCAACTCTAAGACTTCTCCTTGGCCCGCGCACTCCTTGCACGACACTCTGCTCTGTGCACTTCTGGGAACTTAGAACAAAATTTATCTCTATCTGAACCCTTCTGTCAATGCACTCCTTGCGGACAATTCGACTGCACTCCTTGCAGGTATTCTCTGGTTCAAGATAGAGAAACAATTGAAACTAATTCCCTGTTTCCTCCAGACTTCAATTCACACATGAAATCACATACACAGCATATAAAAGCAAATGTATGATGGAAAGCAAACATTCATGAGCCCAACATCAATACATAGAGAAACAACACATGACCATGAAATTGAATCAAAGATTCCTTCTATTAATTCAAATGCCTGTACATGGGTGTTCTTCATACAATTCTCTATTTGCTCTCTTCTGAATGCTCTATTGATAATGTTACAATGAAACAATGAGGGTGTCTATATCTCGTTTCCCTCTTGCGCTCTAAAGCTATCAAATCTAGAATTAAAGTTCTATCTAACAACATTAAATCTATTAAATGTCGACTATCTACCTAAGGACGAGAGCTATCCGCTCAAGGTCCATTACAATGTACAAGTGCGCCTCATTAAATCCATGCATTAATGTTTGCGCAACAATATCAAGGTGTTTCAAAATTTTGTGCTAGCTTGTCCAGCTGTCTTTCCGCTTCCGCGCTGGCTCGCTTGATGAGTTGGCGAAACTCCTGCATCATACTCCTCGGCTTGAAAAATTCATGGGCTCCTGTCCATGAGCTTCTGCACGGTTTGTCCATGCTTTTGTATCACTGCTTCGCTTTCCCAGCTGGCATCTTCCATTGGATGATTCTTCCATTTGACCAGATATTCAAAGTATTATTTTCTTTTGGTCTTCTTACCCACTCTGTTTTCCAGTATGCACTCCATCTGCAGCTTTTCTGCTACTGGTAATTGTTTTACCCACTGGATCATTGGTTCCTCAGTTCCAGTGTCTGCTTCTCCAGCCCTGTATGGGTATAAGTCTGCGACATTGAATATCGGAGATATTCCAATGCCATCCGACAACTCGATTTCATAAGCATTCTCTCTGAATTTCCTCAAGACCTTGCATGGCCCAATTTTCTTCATTTTCAACTTATTGTATGTTCCCCTTGGGAACCTTTCCTTTTTCAAGTGTGACAGAACTAGATAACCAACTTCAAACTGAAGTTGTCTCCGATGCTGGTCTTCTCTGTGCTTATATTCCTGACTTGAGTCTTGCAGTCGTTTCTTCACCTGGCTGTGAAGTTCTTTCATCGCCTTAGCGAACTCTTCTGCACTAGCGCTGCTAGTAGCAGTCTATTCTGAATCCCTCAGTTCAGATACTCCCCTCGGCTGCATTCCATATACAATCTGAAATGGACTCTTTCCTGTGCTCCGATTCATCGAATCATTGTATGCAAACTCGGCCTGTGGCAATATGTTGTCCCATCTGCTATGGTGCTCTGTCACCAAGCTTCTCAGCAAGTCTCCCAGACTTCTATTGACCACTTCCATTTTTCCATCCGTCTGAGGATGATAAGCAGAACTAAACGCCAAGTTAGTCCCTAGATTCTTCCATAAGGTCCTCCAAAAATTCCCTATGAATTTAGTATCCCTGTCCGAAACTATGCTTTTCGGTAATCCATGAAGTCGAATGACCTCTTTGAAAAACAAATTCGCGATGTGAGTCACATCGCTGGTCTTCTAGAATGGAATGAAATGTGCCATCTTAGAAAACCTATCCACGACCACAAAGATGGAATCAACACCCCTTTGCGTCCTTGGCAAACCCAATACAAAATCCATGTTGATTGCCTCCCATGGCCTCTCTGGTATGGGCAATGGCTGATAAAAACCTGCATTCTGTTTTCTCCCCTTCGAATGCTAGCAAATCCTGCATCTGTCAACAAACCTCTTGACATCTGCTCGCATCCCTAGCCAAAAATAAGACTCACTCAGCTTCGCGAATGTTTTATCATGACCAAAATGTCCTGCTAATCCACCCTTGTGCTTTTCCTTCAACAAGTTCTCCCTCATGGATAATTTCGAAATACACAGTTGATTTCCTTGGAATAGTAATCCTTCCTGGATCATATAATCTATCCACAGACTCCGATCTCTGAGAACTGGATTCTTAGCTGCTTCATATGCTTCTGCAAAATTTGCATCACCTGCGTACATATCCCTAAGATTTTCGAAACCCAATGTTTTGACTCGGAACTCCTGCAACAACAAACATTTCCTGCTCAAAGCATCAGCCACTTTGTTAGTAGTACCCGAAATGTGTTTAATCACAAATGTAAAATTATGCATATACTCTACCCATTTCGCATGTTTCTGATTCAACTTCTCCTGTTGACTCACAAACTGTAATGCATGATTATCACTGTACAATACAAATTCTTTCGGGATCAAGTAATGCCTCCACTTCTTCAGCGCCTGTATGATAGCATAAAATTCTTTATCATACGTGGAGTACTTCAGTTTCGCCTCATCCAGCTTCTCGCTGAAATATGCAATCGGCCTGTCTTCTTGACTTAAGACCGCTCCTATGGAAAACCCACTTGCATCACATTTCACCTGAAATGTCTTCTGGAAATCCGGTAACACCAACACTGGTTGTTCTGTGATCTTCCGCTTCAACAGATTGAAGCTCTTCTCAGCCTCTACTGTCCAATGAAAAGACTTATGTCGTTTCTTCACTGTATCCATCATCGCTGCACTAATTCCACTGAAATTCCTGATGAATTTTCGGTAGAAACTAGCCAAACCATGAAAACTTCTCACCTCGAAAATATTTCTCGGTGATGACCAATTCTTGATCACTTCTACCTTATCTGGATCCATCCTTAACTCATTAGCCGAAATAACAAAACCCAAGTAAATGAGCTCTGTCTTCATAAATGAGGACTTCTTCATATTAATTAACAACTTCTCCTGCTGTAGCTTTTTCATCACTACGGCCAAATGCTTCAAATGTTTAGCCTCTAATTTACTGTAAATCAGTATATCATCTAAATAAATAATGACGAACTTCCCAATGAACTCCCTCAGGACTTCATTCATCAACCTCATAAAGGTACTCGGTGCATTCGTCAAACCAAACAGCATGACCAACCATTCGTACAAATCTTCGTTTGTCTTGAATGTTGTTTTCCATTCATCACCTTCTCTCATGCGAATCTGGTGATATCCGCTTTTCAAATCAATCTTTGAAAAATACCTTGCCCCGCTTAGGCAATCCATCAGATCATCCATCCTCGGTAATGGAAACCTGTATCTGATGGTTATCTTGTTGATCTCCCTTGATTCGGTACACATCCTCCAGCCTCCGTCTTTCTTCGGACTGAGTACTGTTGGAACAACACATGGACTCAAGCTTTTCCTGACCAATCCTTTGTCCAATAACTCCTGGACTTGTCTCTTGACCTCCTCATTCTCTTGCGGCGTTAACCTATACGCGGATTTATTTGGTAAACTGGCTCCTGGTATGAGGTCTATATGATGACTCACACTCCTCATTGGTGGCAACGAATGAGGTAATTCGTCCACTATGATGTCAGCGAACTCTTCCAGCAGTTCCTGAATCTCATCTGGTAAATCATCCACTCTTGTGCTAGTCAGAACAATCCTCGGCTTTCTGACCACAAAGAATTGTGGATCTTCGTTCTTCTTCACCTCTGCAAGAAGCTCCTTCCCACTCATGAGAAGTACTATGTTGCTTACTTCCGGCTTCACCTCCTTCTCCTTTATCGGAAGCAACATATGGGTTCTCCCATTCTTCTCCAGGGTATATGTGTTCATTCTCCCATCATGAATCACATTTCTGTCATATTTCCATGGTCTACCCAGCAATAAATGACATACATCCATGGGAATAACATCACATAGAATCTTATCATTATACCCACCTATCTTGAATTCTACCAAGCATTGTTTAGTAACAGTTACATGGTGTCCTTTTTGCAGCCACGAAACTCTGTATGGGCTTGGATGATCAGTCGTCTCCAGCTCCAACTTTTCTACCATCTCGATTGAAATGAGATTATCCGTGCTACCACTGTCAACAATGACCTTGCATACCCTGTCCTTGGTCTTGCAAGCTGTTCTAAATAGTCTGGTCCTCTGAACCGAGCTTTCCACCTCCTTCTCAGGTGTCAAAAGGACTTTTCACATCATAAGCGATCTTCCGCCTTCAGCGTCTTTAGCCTCAACATCATGCCTCTGCACTTCTGTGATGTGAGCTTCTCCAACGTCTTTCTTTTTCTCTGGACACTCGTAAGACTTGTGCCCATTCTTTCCACATGTGAAACATGTGATAACTCCACCTCTTCCTCTGCCTCGACCTCTGGTATGAGGAAAAGTATTTCCATCAGCATATCCTCCACTCTGCTCTGTATGTTGTCCTGGTCATTCAACATGTGGTTGTCCTCGCTGTGAGGTTCCACCTCTTTCAACCTTACCCTGAGGTTTATTCCATTCCTCCTTGGGTTTCTGGTACTTATCCTGGGCAACTGCTTTGCCTCTTGGCTGGCTCCTGCCTCGGCCTCGCTGACCTTGCTTACGGCTCAGCTTCTCTTCAGCTTTTAAAGCCATCTGGTAAGCATCCTCCACCGTCCTGATGGTAACCATGCTTAATTCATCCTGAATGTCATATCTCAGACCATTCAGATATCTGGCAACCTTCTCATCATCGCTCTCCCGATGACCTGCCCTGATGTTCAGTCGATAGAATTATTCAGTATATTCTTTCACTGTCATTAGCTTCTGTCTCAAGTTCTGCATTCTCCTGAACAGAGTAATTTGATAGTCTCTTGGGATGAACTTCGCTTTCATCTTCGCAATCATTCGATCCCAACTTTTGATCTTCTGCTTGCCTTTGCAGCATCTATCAGCTTGTAGCTCGTCCCACCACAATGTTGCATGTCCTTTCAAGCACGTAACAACATGCTTGACTTTCTTGTCCTCTTCGATATCCTCATAATTGAAGTAGGTGTCAAGAGCTCTAATCGAATCTAGAAGCTCTTCTGCATCCAGATTTCCTTCATAGACTGGAATGTCCATTTTAGCTTTCGCCCCCATTCTGGAAATGGCTTTGATCAACCACTCGGTTGATGAATCCTCTGTTGTGACCTCTTCATCATGTCCAGATTCCATCTCGTCTTCGGAATCACTAAGATCCCTGGCACCAATTGTGTGTCTCTGAGCTGTCTCCATCTCTTCGAGTCTCGCTCGGAGATCTCTCATCTGTCTCTCCATTTCTGGATTGACTGCCGGCCTGCCTCTTCTCCTCACCTCCCTATCTTCTGGATCAGGTGAATGCCTTTCTCTTCTGGGCGGCATGGCAAATTCTCTTTCTCTGCTACAGAAAGCAAAGAACAAAACCTTTCCCCGCTCTAATACCACCCTGACACAACCGCACTCCTCGGAGCACGATCGCTTACACAGGAACTTCTCACTCTCTCGGCCCGAAGAACTCTAAGGTTCTTCCGATCCCCTATCAGGAATCTTCCTTATCCACGGATTCTCTTCTCCTTTTGATCCCCTCTTCGGCACTCGGAGGATCAGAACTTTGTTGCTTCGCAATTTCACTACCTATTTCTGGGCTTTCAAATCCTCGAGATCCGATGCGTCAGTCAACGCTGACTTTCTCCCTCCACTATCGGGACTTCGGCTCTATCACGTCTTTGCAATTCGTGATACCAACACTTGGGTTTCCAACCTCCGATACCCGATGCACTGAAACGTCGATATCGGAACTTCCGCATTGTTGTGATCTCGCCACTCGTGACTTCGCCACTCGTGAGGTTGAATAATTTTCACGTCGACTCTCGATGCCTGAGACGCTGAACCTCTCGATCTCACTCCCTCGCGACTTCGCGATTCTCGTTGCCAAATCTTCGACGCGTTTCTCACGAGATCCCGATAGGCGATCTCGCGGAAAATCCAACGGCCTTGACCGAATTGGATCGATGGCTCTGCCCGTTCCTGAGCTTATACACCTTCCACACCTATGCCGATAACTACCTTGTACCTCCCTGATATCCAACGATCCTTGAAATTTCACAAAATTCTCTTGGAGGCTCTCGACCGTCCGTTCTTCCAAATGGAATTCTGTGAAGTGAACAAAGCACTTTTCCCCACGAAGACTTGTTCACCTGTGCGTAAGATTTCAACGCTTGCTCGAACACTTCAATGCACAACCTCTCTGTGCAATCCTTCGACGAATTCGAAGGCCCACTCCTCCTGAGCTTGTTCTCGACTTCAAATCCCTCAGAAAGAAACTCTTGTGCGCACTCCTTGCGACAGATCTTCAACCATGACTAAGTGTTGAAGCCTTTGACCCTGCGCACTCCTGCAGCAAAAACATTTCGATGCTTTGCTCAGAATCGCAACTCTGAGACTTCTCCCTAGCCTGCACACTCCTTTCACGGCACTCTACTCTGTACACTTCTGGGAACTTAGAACAAAAGTTATCTCTATCTGAACCCTTCTGTCAACGCACTCCTTGTGGACAATTCGACTGCACTCCTTGCAGGAATTCTCTGGTTCAAGATAGAGAAACAATTGAAACTAATTCCCTATTTCCTCCAGAATTCAATTCACACATGAAATCACATACACAGCATATAAAAGAAAATGTATGATGGAAAGCAAACATTCATGAGCCCAACATCAATACACAGAGAAACAACACATGACCATGAAATTGAATCAAAGCTTCCTTCTATTAATTCAAATGCTTGTACATGGGTGTTCTTCATACAATTCTCTGCTTTCTCTCTTCTGAATGCTCTATTGATAATGTTACAATAAAACAATGAGGGTGTCTATATCCCGTTTCCCTCTTGCGCTCTAAAGCTATCAAATCTAGAATTAAATTTCTATCTAATAGCATTAAATCTATTAAATGCCGACTATCTACCTAAGGACAAGAGCTATCCGCTCAAGGTCCATTACAATGTACAAGTGTGCCTCATTAAATCCACGCATTAATGTTTGCGCAACAATATCAAGGTGTTTCAAAATTTTGTGCTGGCTTGTCCAGCTGTCTTTCCGCTTCCGCGCTGGCTCGCTTGATGAGTTGGCGATGCTCCTGCATCAATATGCATGATTGCTTAGATAAGAAAAACATAGCTTAGCATCAAGTATTTCATAAAAAATATACATTCTTTCAAAGCTACGCTTCATGAATTCTCACAAAATATATATTGTTGGCTACATTCCATACTTTGTTTCCTACATGTTTAATACAACATGATAAAACATAGTCGATATAATCAATATAAAATTTTCTTGTTTTTTCATTAATTATAAAACAAGGGAAGCTAAAAAACATAGCTACTTACAAATTGTTCAATTAAACTTTCATTCTTCAACATATACTCACAAACCATACTTAACCCAATGTTTATCAATTCATGGGTTGGATTCTCTTTGTATGTTATCACCTGGTAGAAGACATCCATGGACAAGTGTAAATTAATTATTTAAATACAAGATCACATCAAACATGAAATATTAAGAAATGATGAAAACCTAAATACTCACAAAGTTTGTGATCATCCCGTTTATTTATCGTTGTCCTCTCTTATGTGTTGAATGCATTCTATTTTTTTTTCTTTTCTGCAACAAAACAATTGAAAATTAGTATTTCACGTAATACTTAAATTTGATGTACATAAAATAATAAAGAACTATTACATACCTATGATGCACATTGTAGATTTGATGGATCCTCTTGCGACACAATTATGTTCATTTATTTTAACATTTTCTTCTATATTTTTTTAGACATCCCTACTGGCATGTCTTGGTTTTCCCCTTGTTTGTCCCTTGGAATGTTCAATAATCCCTGGAAAAAAAGATACAAAATTATTAATATTTTTTTAAAAATAAAATCCTAATGTGTATATTAAGATAATTCATACTGGACATCAACAATATTTATACGCACTGATGTGTCAACCATACATATACACACACCAATATGGTATAATAGTACTATTATGAAATTGAAAACATTTTACAATTTTTTTTATTCAACCAGTGCTTTACGAATTAAGAAAACAATGGATTCCTAAATATTGTTTATTACACACCATCAAGCAGGGAAAAAGTTTTTAAAATGATGTTTTCCATATAAAAACAGTAATTTTTCCATTTTAAAATCAACGGTGTGCTTTGTAAATAATGTTCCCCGGTGCGTATTTAGGTCAAATGTGCACCGATGACTGCGAAAAGGATTTTTTTGAATATTTCAAATTGAAATAAACAAGTTTTTTTTACAAATAAATATGTGTCGATGCGCTTACTATGTATAGAGCACACTAGTCACCGCGAAGGCGTTTTTAAAAGAATAAATTGATAGGGACAAGACTATTTGGGATCCAATGCAACGATTGGTTTCATTGCAACGGACATGAAACACCCATATATAAATACACGATCCATATAAAGAAATTGTATTTAAAAAAATTATTCTTGTGAAATATGGAAGGAGAAAGAAAAAAAACAGTAAGACAATTAGGGATTCCAATACTGAAGATAACTATGAAACCCTTTTTTTTATGTTTGGAAATGCACTAGAATTTGTTTGAATCAAATAGGAGAATGATCAATATGATTAATAGAATGAAATCATATACTTGAAATTTCTCCTTTGCAGACTTCTATGCGATCTATAGTAACCCCCCTCGAATTTTCTCTTAAAAAAAAATCTAACCCTCTGAAATCTTTGTTGATAAATCTTCGTTGCACTAATATCCTTTCTAAATTTTGGCAAACAAATAAAATAATGAATAGTGTTTTCCTTTATAATCACAAGAACTCAAATTCCCACTCATTTTTTCGTTTATATTTCAGTGCATTCATGATAAACACACACACTGTTTGTTTTCCAAAAGTTACATTATTGGTGTGTTATACCATGAGTAGCACATCAGTGTGGTGTGTATGTATAACACGCCAATTTATTTTTGTAATAAACTTCAACGTATTGATAGTAAGTGCATGTTATTTTTCTAACTTGCTTCAGTTGATGCATTATATAGTTAGAAATGGACCGGTGGGAAGTGTAATTAATAACGTATAAGGACAATGCATAAGTAATGCACAGTGAAAATGAAAACATCCATATTTAAAGTTTGCAAAGGTTTTTCTTTGTGGAGGCAATAACAAAGGTCAGTCTTCAATGTTTCACTCAATTAAACGCACTGGTGCGTTTGGTTTATCCATATGCATTGATGCATCTTTGTTTGATAAAGTGCACTAGTGTGGGATAGAGAGAAGGAGAGAGAGGGAAGGGGGTACAATGAGTAAGAGAGGGAGGGGGATATAGAGTGAGGGGGAGAGAGGGGTAGATGCAAGAGAGAGTGAGGGGGGGATATAGGAAGAGAAGGGGTGGGATGGAGAGAGCCAATAAGAAAAAGAGAGAGGTAGAGAGAGAGAGAGAGGACGACCATAAAATTCACATTTTCTATGCTCGAGGAGGATATTTTTCAGAGATCAAGTAACTATTTTAGAGTTTGTAAATCCATATTTTATTTCTTGTATAGTTGGGAAAAAAAGACAAGGATATTGTAGAAAAAAACAATGATTTTTGAAGTGTGTTGTCAAGTTAAAAAAGTTATTCGAAGTTATTTTTGAAGTTATATTTTTCTGTGATACCCAAGATGATGGTTTTTGCTCAAATGCAGGAAAAAAATAATTATAATATCAAATGGCCAATTCTTCAAATTTCAGTGCCTCATTCCGTATCTTTGGAACTCCTTCAAGTTCTTTCACGTCGATTGCAGTACGTCCAGATTTTATTGATAATTTATTTATATCATTGAATTTATGTTATGTATGCATGTGCAATTTAATAATTGTTCATTGAATTTTGTAGGATCAAGTTCAGATGCTCAAGATATTCATGTGGTCCCAAAATTATGCAAGCTCTTATCAGGAGAAAGATGGTACCACAAACACATGTTTGATGAAAATGGACAACTTATTTACCTTACCAATCCTAACATGGCATCTTCCAGCAACCAACCTGGGTCAATGGTATTACACCATTAAATTGATCTATTTTATGTAGACAACCCCGTAGGGTATAAGAAAAAGATGATTGAGTAATTCTATTTTTGGATTTTCAATGGAACTAATGTAAATGCATTACTTAATTCAACATTTGTTTTATAAAGGGATTGGTTTTATGTTTATTATTGGGAAAAAAAATTCCATGCTTCTAATAAGTGTTTGGTATAATGTTTGAACATGTAACGTCCCTAGACACCTAGGCTGGGACATGCCATGCAACTCTCAACTTCTTTTCTTCATACCACTTTGTAAAATTCCCAGCTAAAAAATGGGCAGTGCCACTCCAAAATTCTAGTGCGCATATTCTACTCTATAACACTTGAATGCGCAGAATACATAAGGTAACGTATACGACTCCAAATTGGATCGTGCCACATATATTTTCTTTTCTCTTATGATACAACTTTTAACAACATAAGTAACCACATACAAATGCAATCACAAGCATGTTTAGCACAATTTCATTACTGATCAATTAATCCTCTTTGAACACGAGATCACTACTACGCATGCAACCATTTTGGCACCACACAAAAATTCCATTCTCTTTATGCATGCACACTGCTTCCCTGTGCACACAACAAATCCATCCTCTTGCACACCCACAATTTTTTTCCTTGCGCGCAACCATTATATCCTCACCCCGAAGACTCATGGCCATTATTATAAGGTTAACTCAACATGAATAAAAAACAACAACAATCATACTCAACATGTATAACTACAAACAATGAATATCAACACCACACTTACATATGCAAGAAACATAATACAAAATAACAACAGTTACTTATATGCAACATCACACAAGAATTAAACCATATTAGACATAAATAATCAAGAACACAGTAAATGAGACAAGCACATAAGGACACTTATCTTTTATTAAATTTCACCAACTATGCGCATAACTCAAATGTTCCTCCCAACCATTAACTCTGTTTCTCATAGAATTTCAACAACAGGTCACCCCTAAGCTGGGGATTAACTCCACTAGGTAAACAGACTCCTAATGCTAGTCTAACGTTTGATAACAAAAAAAATTCTCACTCTAAGGTGCTAACTATTGCAAATAGCCTATATTCTCTCATTCTCCACATGCTTGTCCCACCCTAGGAAGTGTGACCCTTCTCTTCTCAAAAGTCCCTCGGTTTCCCCACTTCCATTCCAGGGCTTCAACAGTAGGCTGGAAAGGAAGTATCAGATTCCTATAACTAATTCCCGTCGCACCAGGGAACAATTCGTAACAAACTCTAACCTGGAGAGAATGTTCACGGGCCTAAAAACCCGTCTCTTTGATAACAAATCTCTCACCTGGGAAGATTGCTCATGGGCCTGAAAAACCTCCTCTTCGACAAAAAAACTCTCACCTAGAGACAATTCTCATGGGCTTGAAAACCTGCCTCTTTGACCACAACCATTTTTTCCCATGAATAGGGTTATATAATGGCATTCCCCTTCAGACCATTGGAATGATGAAGAGAAACTGAATGAAAAATCCCCCCCAAAATACACTAAGGAAAACAATATATATTGCAAGCATTAAACTGAACACTCGTCACCTTCATAATTAGCTTTATCCACTTGGTGACTCGTTCCCATCCCTCGGGAACTTAGGATAGATAAATATCAATAAATTACACTTTTTCAAAAAATTTAATAAATATTCCCTTGGACGTAAGCCCCCTTGTCTTAGCCCCCACTTTTCCCTTTTTTGGTGGAGTTAGCCCCCATCTCTTTTCATCTGAGTATTTGTGTGAAACAATGTGATATTATTAATAACTTTAGTGTGATTACACTTTACAAGAATAGGCACACTGACCTATTTGCATTTTGGCTCATCATCCTCATAACCACAGAGGCTCTCTGACCTCAAAAATAAATAAATAAATAATATATATATATATTGGTTCGATGTGAACTTCAAAGTAATCTCCGCGCACTTACCCAGGTGTGTGCAACACTATGGAATGTGCACACCCTTTTCTTTGATAACAAACCCCACACACTACTCAGCTGAGCACCAAAATAAAAACTTGGTGCCAACGGATCACCAACCTATATGTACAATTACATTTACAATTGGTACAATGCAGCTCACCAACCTATAGTAAAATTACAATTGGGGTTTGGATTAGGGACATTACAGAACATATTAAAAACATTTTGTTACTAATATTATCTATGTAATGTTCAACATTTTTACAATCAAAATTCTGATGACGAGCGACATGTCCACCATCTACCGTTACACCCCACTATGATGTCAAATCTAGATCTTGATTCTAAACAAAAAGAGTTCAGAGATGAAATATACTGAGTATAATACCCCCCTGGATGATCCCTAGTTGTAATTGTACTCATGTTTTATAGGCTGGTGAGACTAGATATTATGGACCAGAGCCCCTATGTGTGTGTGTGTGTATGTTTTAGGCTAGAGTGCCTGTGTGATTACTAGGTCAGAGAGCCTCGATGCTAAAAGGTCAGTGAGCCTATCATTGTAATATGTAATTGCTCGTATTATTAATAAAATACATCATTGTTGTAGACCAAGTCAGGAAAAAGAGTATGGGGGGATAGGACTACATGAGAGGGAAAGGGGGGCTAAAGGATTAAGGAAAAGGGGTTAAGTCAAGGGGATTAAGCATAAAATTCCTAAGTGTTATATAATTATTTATCCTAAATTCCTAAGGAAAGGTGGAATGAATCACAACCGGGGACAAGTTAGATCCTTATGTGCCAAGTGCCAAGTTAGACATATGCATATATATTAAGTGATAATTAGTGTAATTCTCATTCATTTGTGCCATTCAATCATGCACACCATCATTTATACCATGACTGAAGAGTAGAGATATGGAGCTAGAGTGACCCTATAAATCCTTTGTGGTATGGGTTTGAAGAAGCAAGTTGTTATGCCTCTGCAACATTTCTCTTTGAGTGAGAGAATTGTTTGGGAGTAGGTTTTCCCTATGTGTTGGTTTAGTGGTGCCATAACGATTTGAGAATAGTCATGAACTCCAAGTTACATGGTGCTTTGAGACTTCTAGGTCATCATGTTGTTGAAGCCATGGAAGGGAAGTGGGAAAACTGAATGATTTTTGAGAAGAGAAGAGGTACACTTCCTAGGGTGGGAAAGATTGTGGGGAATTAGAGGTTGTGAGGTGGAACTGTTGCTAGAGTTGGTGCCATTAGCCTTTCCTTATTTTGTTAACTATTGTATGGCCTTAGTGGGACTAGTGAGAGAACCTTTTTGGTGGTGGATTCATAGCCCCAGCTTGGGGGTGATCCACTACTGAGAGATTATTAGTAGTGAGGTCTATGGATGGGAGGAAGGTTTGAGGTCTGCAACCAGTTGGTTCTTTACAAAAAAAGATAAGTGTTTCTTTATGTGTATTTAGATGTTGATTACTATGTGTAATATATTTATTTATGTTGTTGTAATTGTATATGTGTATTTAGGTGTTGATTACTATGTGTAATATATTTATTTATGTTGTTGTAATTGTATACTTATGCATGGATTATTGTATTCTCTTATTTTTTCATATTGTTTCATATGCAGGGCATATTAAGTAATTAAACAATATAAAAGCCAATTGTATAAATTACGGGTAACGTAAAATGTTACACTGTGGTATCATAGAGTCGAAGTTTGATGTGGCTTGGACAAGCATGGGGCTAGGGACATCACAAAGTTGTATCAGAGAAACATTTTGTTGATTTGTTGGTAGTGAGGGAACTACAATGTGGTATCAGAGCCACAGGTCAACACTGAGCCTATATTTTCCATAGACAGAGCATTAAAGATAAGTTTATAGAGTCTGCATGCAAATTTTTTGATAGAATGTTATAATGGATGTATGCAACATGTTTGTCGAAATTACTGTAGTGAAATTGGGGAAATTCTACGAGTAATTGAGGAAAATTAGCCCAAGGATTAAAAAATCAAAATCCCAACTATAAATATTAGTTTGGGAATTTTCGAGTGTGTAATTAGTCGAATTGCAGAATTGCAGAGTGGTCATGGTGAAATTAGGAGAAATTGCGAAAAAGCCTCGATTTCTGCTATGAAATTTATGGAAAAATCAATAAGGAAAGGTTTAACTTCATGTTAAAAGGTCAAATTGACATGAACAATGTATAAATTTTCCATATGAAGTAAATTTCAAATTTTCAATGGAGGCTACAGAAAGAATTTCAAATTATGCATTTTTGGGATTTTCAGAGAAATTTGAAAATTGGAAAAATTTGGGTATTTTTTTCATATATGTCGTCAACATGTTGTGGAAGTGACGTGGAGGTGATATGGAGGTTATGTGGATAGCCACAGTGGTAGTGGGTGGAATTATTATAGGTGACATGGGAGCTATGTGTGCAGGGTAGTTTAACTGATACAATAAATCGTTGTCACATGGGGGGAAAGCGGTTTTGGCTTCCAACCCTTGTACCATGCGATGCCATTCATATTGTGCCATGTAGCACAGAGAAACAAATGCCACACCCCAAAAATATATTAATTCACATGCACGTTTTGGATGTGACATCACCTTTCTGTCATTGATCTCGCTCAATCTCACTCGTCAGATTTGGGAGATGTGCAAGTTCACGCGTGCCAAGGAAAGGCTGCGGGATGGGATTCACCCATCCTCACAACCAATAACAAGGTGCCATGTGGAAATTTTACAGGAAATGTGGGACCTATGTACCATATGGGTTATAAATGTGCCAACTAGGTAGGTGAGGCCATACAATATGAATTTATTATTGAAATTTAAGGCCCACGTAAAGGAAAGAGAGATAAAGGAAAGAAGGAAGAAGTAAGAGAATGTTGAAGAGACAGGCCCAGGAAGACCAGAAGGATAGCAGGGCATCATCTCAAGGTACCAAGTGGACCAAAGTATTAGAACATTTGCTATGTCAGTAGAAATTAATTAAATCTCCCAGAAATTTACAGTGTTTTGCGGGTCATGAACTTGCAGGCCATTTTTAAAGGCCTAAACAGGGTTTTCAGCTACTCAAAAACCATGTGAAGAAAGTGTACGATGGTACACTTTGTCTTTGTAGCTCAAATAAAGGATCTCAAAGATATATTTCTAATGATGTAAACTATTTTTTAAATGGATCTAGTATGAGGAAGTTATACGCCAAACAGTGCAAGGTAAAAGTTTGGGTACCAGTTCACTCCAGAGACCATAACTTCTTGCTTTAAGGTAGGATTAGGGCACAAGAGAAGTATAAAAAAATATATTGAGCCACAAAAGACATCCATGGAGTTATATTGGGAATTTGAGTACCCAAAAGTGTACAAGAAGAGGTAGAAGATTCTTGTAGCATTTAGTACTAAAATATAAATTAACCTTAAACTTCAGCAGGTTGTATCTAGCATTCTGGAGCTTGTATGAAGGTGAAACTTAGAATTTTTTTTCAAAATGGGTTCATGAAGATGTGCAATTGAGATTATGAAAATGTCCCAAAGGAGGTAGTGTATGGATGCAAGAACAGGGTTGAAATTACACCTAGAATAAAAAGTGTATAAAAGGAGCAAATGGGTAAAGGTCAAATGACCATAACTTTTTGCTCGTAACTCAAAATTGAGAAAGAAAGCAGTAATTGGGAAGGTATAGGATAGAGGAGTCCAAATATTCACCCATAATTTTGAATTGAACAACATAATTCACAATAAATCAAAAGGAAGATGCGTGTTGGGTTTAAAGAGCATAAAGTATGTCTAACATCCAAAATTGTAAAATTAGTCCCAGCTAATAGATTTTATTCTTGTACAGTTACATAAGTAGGGGTGCAGATAGAACAAATAAAATGCAAGGGAATTCTATAGAAATGAGGAAAAATTACAGGGACAGTTCTTCAAAATTGGCATTTGGTTTCTTTAAGAAGTTGATGGATTAATATGATGGGTTTAGTGAGCAATATGGAATAATTCCAATGGGACTCTGATCTAGAAAAAGAAATCCATATGAAAAGTGTGCATACTGAATGGGGATGTTGAGTAAGAGATATATCCCATCTATAGTTCATGTTAATTCATGTGTAGTGGGTTCTCTTGGAGTTTCAACCATGGAAATATGGAAGGTGGTTTTTATAGTAGATGAAATACTTTGGACCTAGCACCAAGGATGAACAAAGAAACTTGACGATAAGAATTTTATGTCAAGGTTATTCACAAGATGAATAAATACCACAAATGAAAAGAAATTAAGATATGATTCAAGCTCAACAATGAAGGTGTTGAGAATTTAGGAGGCTACTATTTTGATTTAAAAAAAAAGACATAATGCATACATGGAGATAAGGCACATCATCTCTGAGGATCAATTATGAAGTTTTGGAGTAAATATACATCATGTTTATGAGAAGTGTGTAGTGGAAGTATTGTATGAATGTCACAACTTCAGGGGTGAAGTAATGAGGGTAGATGTATGCTAAAGAGTGACAATAGATGCATAAGTAAAGTATTATGTGAAGGACTGATTTAAAAGGATGTAATCAAACTTCAAGGAAGAGTATTACATAGATGGAATTAGGATTCTTGGACTAATCCAAATCCTTGAACATCTTGAGATAGTGAAAGAAGGTACGATGAGGCAGATTCCAAGATAGTTGGAGTATTTTGTAGTGCTTAGGAATGATGCTAGCCACAAAAGGGATTGTTGATGCATATAAAGAATGTTGAGTGCATTTCAAAGGTACTAAGTGCATTTCCATGTAGAATGGGATAACTATTGGGTATGTGTTATATTTTGTGCATGTGTGTGTGAGGGGGCGTCAGATATGACAACTGCATTTGACGATCCCTCTAGTAGCACTGTTTGTGTCGTGTGCACTAGGCGCTTTCCTAGGGGGGTCCCAGGGGGGGAAAGTATGCCCCCCTTTGGTTACACGCAGCATTTGACAACGAGCGGTAGCCCAAGGCAGTGCCCCAATTTTTTTTTTTTGGGTCGTTTTTTCTATTTTTAGTGGATTTTGCTATTTTTAGCAGTTTTCTAAATTAATCCAGTATTAAGGGATTATGGTTTTGGTATCTACAGAATACCTAAAAACATTGTATATATTGTATATTGAATGGTGAAATTTGAGATAATGAATATAAGAAAGGTTTTCCCGATTGAGGGTTTCTGGTATAAAATCTATGTGTATGAGTCATTGATTAAATTCTATTTTGCTTAAGAATCTATATGCATTTATTTATTTCACAGGTTTAAAACTTACAATAACAAGTCAGAGAAGATACATGAGGAAAAAAAAAAAGGTTATATGCTTGATAGCGTATGAAAAAGAGAAGGGAACCTGAAAAGAACCCATCTCAAGTGGAAAGGAGCCATTGGTGATATGATAGAAGGTTGTAAGTACCAATAGAGTTTACAATGGGATGCAAAATAAATTTGACTCCTTCCAATGTAGTTTCTATGAAGCTAAGAGGAAGAAGAGGATGTATATTCAAAATTGTAATATACTAGAAAAATTGACTAAGGAAGTTGAGTTTGAGGCTAGTTGTCTAAAGGAAAGAGAAAATAATGGTACAAGAAACCACAAGTGATGAAGAGTTCAGAAAGATAAAGTTGGGTCATATGGACCCAGGAATTAGAGAAATGTTGAAGATTAATATCAATATAGTGTATGGTTGGAAATGAAAAAAATGGCCATGACTGGTTTGGCTAGAAAAAAAACGCTCTCAGAAGAAAACACTGATGCATAATGATTATAGTAAGAGCATAGGAACCTAGTGATATTTGAGGACAATGAGGAACAACAAAGAGAGTTGTACATGAAGAAAGAAAAAAATATGACATGGCATGTTAGACAACCATACATAAGCACATGAAGTTGAAATTCATACACACTCACGAACATGTTAAGGATGCATTATTAGTGCATATAGATATGCATTAGTGAATGTAGATTTGTTAAAATGTATATAACATGTTGTAGACTAAGAATATTCTATTGTTATATAGAAAATAAGAAGGTTATGATAGTTGAAAGTTGCTAATCATAACTATTGTGCCCATGAAAAAGGAAGTGTAATGCACAACTGGGAGTGTTCATGATAAGGTTGCAACTGATAACCACCCACATGAGGTAAAATGGGGATGGTTAGATACTGAACATAGGGATGACAAATAAGGAATGGGAGCATCAAAGGAACTAAAATATAGCTGTGTAGGTATGAATTTGATGTACATATGTTACATGAATGCCGAAGGGAATTTAGGTAATAATTCCCTTAGCCAGAATTTAACATTTGATATGATATTATTTTATGTATTTGAATACATTTAAATAGATTATATATCACTAGGTGTGGTAAGAAATTGAGGCCTAGGATATCTATAAAAGTTGTTTGGATTTTGAATGCATTCATATGACATAACAACATGTCATCATTTTTTTTTGGTTACGAGTTACTAACCAAAGAAATAAATGGGTATGACCCTCTTATATAAATGAATGCCAACAGATCTAGCCATGTGTGAGACCATGAAATGGTTGGCTATGGAAGGCTACGGTTCCACACAAGTATCCTATGGTATTCCTACTTGTAAATAATGTTTGAACTGCAACCTTTTTTCTAACAATGAAGATCACGATAGAACTATATTCTTGGTGTAGTGTTTGGGTTGAAACGAAAGGCATCCAAATGGTGAAAAACGTAATAGGAAGTGTATGGATAATGTGTCAATGAATTTTCTATATCCTCCAATTCATCCTAGTGGAGTGCATGAACTAGATAAAATGGCATTCTGAAATCAATGCAAAGGTGCATTCAATAGGTATGCATGAATAAATCATGAAAGTGTGAAAGTGGTAGATTTACACTCATGCATGCTAAGATCAAGTTGTGTATTCTTGAAGACATTATTGAATGCATTTTGGTGAATGCATGCATATGTTACATTTCATGGAAATTATTATGCTAATAGATGAAATGATGTAATTATTACTAACTCATGAAGTTTAGAACATTTCAGGGGTTATTAGACATTGCAACAAGATAGTTGCAAGTTAAAGTAGTCATAGGAGGATTGACTACAAGAAATATCTATCAGAGGAACAATGTGATGAAAATAATGATGACTAGAAGAAGGAAAGTTTGGTTGTTGATAATACATGTGGAGGGAATGATAATTTCATTATAGTTGATAAATGGATTCATAGAAGTGATTGAATTGTTAAGTGTAAACAATTCTAAGATCACTTTATGTGCTTTTCTAAATATTACAATAAAAGCATATTGTACATAAAATACTAATAATCTATTTGGATGAATACAATATGGGAGTATTATAGGAAATGTGGTATCAAGTATGGAAATTTTGAAATCCATAATAAATATTGATGTTTGTTGCTACAACAACCAAGAAATTAAGAGATGGAATCTCATACTTGGGGAAAATTTGAATTTGTTATGAAACAAATTTAAATTTCTAAATGAAATGGTTATGAAATCATCTCATGATGATTGTATGTGTGTGATACAAATGAGATGATGGTTATTGAATATGTAATTCTTTGGAAGAAAGGATATAGTTGGGAAACTAGAGACCTATGATTTTCATAGAGTGTAGACCCTTAGTGGGGGTTTGGCAATGAGTTGATGCTCTCCTTATGTGTGAAAGACTTGGAAATATGGATCGTTGAAGGACTATGTAGTAGTGAAGGGATGTCTGATAATGGAAAGGGGAGTGTTGAAGGACTATGTAGCAGTGAAACTCAACAATGCATATGGCATGCTGGATAGAATCATGAGGGTGTGTCCGAAAGAACAATGAGCTGAAATATTGTCGAAGTAGATTTGTGGAATAGAGCAAAGGACTCCGAGCTAAAGTATGAAGAAATAAAAATGGTACTCAGAAAGAAGAGTTCCAGAATTGAACAAGTGTTAATGACAAGGGAATGAAGTGACTGAGGTCCAATGGATTTGTTATAGTCCTGCAAATGTGACATGAGGAGCATGATAATGCCATGCAAGAGGAATATTTACATATTTTTGGAACTTTTTGAAGAATTTTGAATGTACATTGGATATAATGCACTGAGAAAAATGCATAAATAAGGGGGAGGGGAATGTAATACCCCCCAGGATGATCCTCAATTGTAATTTCATTTATGTTTTATAGGCTTGTGATCTAGGATATTATGGACCAGAGAATCTGTGTGTGTGTGTGTGTGTGTGTGTGTGTGTGTTTTAGGCTAGAGTGCCTATGTGATCATTAGGTCGAAGAGCCTAGATGATAAAATACCAATGATCCTATCATTGTAATATGTAATCACTAATAGTATTAATAAAATACATCAAAACTACAGACCAAGTCAGACGAAAGAGTATTGGGGGATAGGACTACACAAGAGGGAAAGGGGGGATAAGGGATTAAGTAAAAGAGGCTAAGTCAATGGAATTAAGCCCGAGAAATAAAATAATATTATATTATTCCTAAAATTCCTAAGTCTTATATAATGATTTTTCCTAAGTTCCTAGGGAAAGGAGTAATGAATTAAAAGTGGGGACAAGTTAGTCCCTTATGTTCCAAGTATCAAGCTAGACACATCTATAATTATTACTTGAGAATTAGTGTAATTATGATTCATTATTACCATTAATTCATGCACACCATCATTTCTACCATGACTGAAGAGTAGAGTTGTGGAGCTAGAGTGACCTTGTAAATCCTATGGGTTTGAAGAAGCAGGTTGTCAGGCTTGTGAAACATTTCTCTCTGAGTGAAAGAATTGTTGGGGAGTAGTTTTTCACTGTGTGTTGGTATAGTGGTGCCATAAATATTTGAGAGAAAATCTGTGTTCCAAGTTCCATGGGACTCTGATTCTTCCTGGTCGACCTGTTGTTGAAGCCCTAGAAGGGAAGTGGGACAGCTGAAGGATTGTTGAGAAGAGAATGGGTAAACTTCGTGGGGTGGGAAAACTTGTGGGGATTGAGTGGTTGTGAGGAGGAACTACTAGTAGAGTTGGTGCTAATACTAATCTATCAATAATCATTGTTGAATTATCGTTAGGAAAATGACAAAGTTATAAGGTATAAATATTGATTGAGAAGGATCACATAAGGCCAATAGCCAAATAAATAAAGAATATGTCAACGTGTGTAGGTATTAGATGGTAGACAAGGATACGAAAGGTGTTGGCAATTTCAGCTATCAGAAAGCAATTGAGCGTATACTTGTCATTGATGGCAAGAACGTGTGGTCGTAGTGATGAAAATAGCATTGAATAACAATGCAGTAATAATCGAGAGGAGAAGAGATAGTGATCGTTGGATCCCATCCTAATTTCCCGAAAGAACCAGGACCGTCAGATCTGTAGAAGCTGCGAGAGAGATAAATTCATCGGAGAATCGGGGATCGCGAGTTCAAAGTGCAAA